>BQNB010121319.1:0-20480 GCA_026074375.1 Tanacetum coccineum
CTTGTCTATACCACTTAAGATTTTCATCCTCGACATTTTCCTCCTTAATTGCTTCAGCTTGAGCATCCAAGATTTGTGACGACGGGTTAAAATTTATTCGTTATGACTAAAGTTTGACTCCTAGTAACCTTATTCGTTTCCTTTCGACTTAAAGTGTCAAATATTACATTTTCCCTTCCAGAGTGATAACGAATTTATTCCTATGATGATGTCACAATTACCAAGTTTTATGATATTACGTCGACGTTTGAATGGGTGATTTATTAAATTCCTTGACGGCAAGCAAACTCGTTGGTGGACTGTCCTAGGGTGACTAGCGATGCGTCTCAACTTTTCGACATAGGATTTGGCGTAAGATGATGTTGAATCTATGTAGTAAGGTGGAGTAAAGATCTATTAGTTACTATGATTGCTAATTCAGTTTCTTGTGACAAACACGTTTTATGAATACGCACACAAAAACTTTGCTTTTCGGGGATATAAATAGAAAATTGGTTCTTGACAAAAAGTTTTAAGGTGACTACTCTCAGCATGACATTGTCCTGAATTATACATAGGTGATCAGGCTATGTATAATTGAGGTCTAACGATAATACGCTCATTTTCGTCAAAATAGTGTTAAAATTTATTTATTTATTGTTTATTTATTTCTTTTATTTTTTTGTAACAGAATAGTTTATATGATGAACGCAATGTAGCTTATTATTTTGTGAATCAACCGCGAGATAGTTTATAAGGTGATAGTAAAATGATTCTAAACTAGTTTATAAAATGTTAGTCTATTAAACGATAGTAAAATAATTTATCAACGATAGTAAAATATTTTATCATGTGATAGTAAAATGTTTTATGAGGTGATGTAAAAAATGTTTATAAGGTTATAATGTTTTAGGGAGTGGCTTGCACGAATAACTAGAGAATTAAAGTAAAATTGACGAAATTTTCACAACGCATTAATTTGATAGATAATCTAGAATCATCCACACAGTACAACGAAAAAAAGTACAACGTGAATTCCTAAAGGAAATAGGGTCTATGATAGTTTCAACTTAGGGTTCACTAGGCAAGATGAGAAAATCTCTCTTTAAGCATCGATATCATCTTCAATGTTGTTAGGGTCTTGATCGGTTTCTCCTCCTCTTAAAGCTCTAGCCACATTTTGCCTCTTGAAAGGCGGTTGTTGATCGTGATTGTCTCCTGGGTTATTATCAAGTCTTCTTTTGTTGTCAGCCTGTCTCTCGGCATAGGTACGAACCTTCTGGTCCATCAAATCATTTGCCTACTATATTGCTTCTTGCATCGTCTTTGGCCTGACTGACATCACATTTCCCTGAATATTGTCGGGAAGTCCACCAACATATTTCTCTACCTGATCAGATTCTTCAGGAAGCATTTCCCACACATCAAAGCTAACTCCTGAAAATATTATGTGTAGCTCACAACATCTGTACCCTTCACCTTTAGATTCCACAATTCAATCTCTAGTTTCTTGATTTCACTCCTCGGATAATACTTGTTAGTCATCATTTCCATTAATGTCCTATATGGCATCCCATAAGCAGCATCATGTCCAACAATCTTAACATGGGAATTCCACCACGTTAGTGCACTACCAAGCAAAGTACAAGTGGAATAATTTAACTTGGCATTTCATTGGTGCAGGTTGGAATACAAAATTCCTCTTTTCAAACCACTGAGTCAACACTAAACTCCTTCATTACCTTTAAAAGTTCGGTGTTGGATGCAATTTAATTAACTCTTTTGTATGTGCACTCTCAAGCAGTGCACATAGGTCTTCCACTTCCACTTCCTGAATCATGGCTTCCATCTCCGTTGACATTTTCGGGGTTACTGTTCCGGTTTGTTTCATATTCACCCAATGCATCAGCCACGCGTTAGGCTATCAATCGGTATAAATTGCAACTTCTTTTCTTTTTTTTTTTTTTTTTTTTTAATTACTCATTGGGGCCATTCTTTGGAGGCATTTTCTTCAAAATTAGAGGAGTAATAAAGTAAAATTAGTTAGTTCTAAAAGTCGTGCTCCAAATATGAAATATTATAAGGTGACAGGTTAAAGCCGTGTTTCAATTAATCAGCATGATTCTAGGCGGTGGATCACAAGATAGCGTAGGTGTTTCAATAGTATGGGACGGGTGTTTAAAATTAAAGTTGAATGGTAAGGTAATTACTAGGATCGGCGGACTATGATAAGTTTCAATGTTATGTAAAACGGTATTATGCAAAGTCTTAAAAGAGTTTTAGGACCATCGTGACATTCATAATGTCTTGAGAAACGTTCTAGTATTTATATAAATAACTTTTATATAAACATGTGTAAAATATACGCAAGATAAGGTAAGCATATATCTAAGCCATTTAAGCAGGTAGTGTAAGCAAGTAATGTAAGCAAGTAACGTATGCTTATGAAAAAGTTTGATGTGATGCAATATTTGTAAAAACGGTTATAGTCTAGGTAAAATATGCAACCTAGTTCTCTATAACCTTGGCTATAGATACCAATCTGTAACACCCCCAAAATGGGTCGCAACGGAAATATGTCCGGGAGTGTTACTTCATAATACAATAACACAAGATATAAGAGAACGACCTCTAAATGAGTCATTTAAAAAGTAATCTCGTTGATTTAATTGAAAAATACATCTGTCACAAGGTTTGCATCATAATGAAAGACTATAAATAATATAACGAGATTTGAGAATTTGAATGTATGTAGAAATCCATGAATGAAATCTTGAAAATTCTAGACTCCAGTGCACATCAGTTATGTCAAGCATCTTATTCACCTGAGGAAAACATGCTTAAAAATGTCAACATAAAGCTGGTAAGTTCAAAGGTTTATGTAAGTATAAATGTTGGACCGCAATGTTTAAAGAGTGTATTGCTTAGTATACAATATCCGAATAAGTGATTACGATTACACTAAGCTCGTGACACCGAGGCTACGACTTGTATGTATGCCAATCTTTCCAGGCACTGTAAGTGTTAATGTGAATGCGGTAACATTCAAAATTCGACATGATATAGGCCCGTTGGCCATGTTTGGCACCAATATCCTGGACGGGGATGTCAATCCCAATAGATCTATTTATAACACTCGCGCTTACACACATTAATTAACAACTCATGTTACTTAGGCTAATCCATAATCATTTCAATAAAAGTAAAGTTTTTGTGTCTATAAGTGAAAACAAGAAATGTATCTCACCCACAGCAGTTTTGTAAAGTAACCGTAAACAAGTTAAAGCGAGGCTATAAACTCACCTAAAGCAAAGTAGTGAATACGAAATGAAAGCAGCGGCATGGAAAACGATGTGGAACTCTAACCGCAACAAAAAGTAATGGGAGGGGTTATTAGAATTATAAATCCAAAAACTAATCATAAAAACCTTAACAGTGTTTGTAAAACCTTTGATTCCAAACAAACTCCTTGATCTTCTTGTAAATTTCTTAAACTAATCTTGTGGAACCCTTGTTGGTGTTGTAGATGTTGATGAGTCATGAGATAGGGAGAGAACAAAGAGATAATGTGTTTTGATTTGTATGGAAATGGGAAGACAAGTGATGTGTTACTTATAAAGAGATGGAAGTATCACTTAAGTAAAATGTCAAAGGAACAAGAAAGTAAGAAAAGTATGGGGAAGGGAAGGTAGGACATGGGTTTTTTGTAAGAAAGGAGGGGGAATAGTATGGTGAGGTTGAGTGTGTAAGAAGGAGTGTAAGAAAGTTAGAAGAAAATAAGCTCTAGTTGGTAGGTTATGTAAGATTTGGTATTATTTTGTGTACAAACACATTGAGCTCCGGTTTTTGAGTGTTTTAGGGGAGGGATTTATATAATTTTTGATAGTATATAAGTATTTAGGGTATTGTTAAAGGTGGTGAGGGTATTGGGTAATTCGAGCGTGCTTAAACGCATTAAAACGCGAGCTTAAGCGACTTACGTAAAAAGTGGTAAAACTAAATCCATATTAGTTGTAAAAATAATGCTCATGAGATTAATAATATGTTTAAATAATGTAGACTAAACGTAGTCTAGAGTCGGTGTGTGTCCAAAGACGTTTCTTGTAATGTACGAGATAACTCCCTGATTTTGGGTTAAATTTAACCGTTTACGTAAAACTTGCAAAATAGAATATGTTGACTTATAATTTATATTCGTAAAAGTCAAATAACACATATTTTCCGTATATTTATATTTTTTTAATGCCGGTTTACGTTGATTGTTGATTTTTAGTTTACGCGATTTAACTTAACGGTTAGAATTAAAAGTAAACGCGTAAAAGTTTAAAATAAGTAATTCTGAGTTTATTGACGTAAAATGACCTGAAAATGTGAATTGTTACAGTCTCCCCGTGTTAAAAGAATTTCGTCCCAAAATTAAAACCCTAACTAGTGTTTGTAAACCTTTGCTTCCAAACCAACACCTTGATCTTCTTGTAAATTACTTACACTAAATTTTTGGAACCCTTGATGTGTTGTAGATGTTGCTGAGTCATGATATATGGAGAGAACAAAGAGATAATGTGTTTTGATTTGTATGGAAATGGGAAGACAAGTGATGTGCTGCTTATAAAGAGATGGAAGTATCATTTAAGTAAAATGTCAAGGGAACAAGAAAGTAAGAATAGTATGGGGAAGGGAAGGTAGGACATAGATTTTGTGTAAGAAGGGAGGGGGAAGAGTATGGTGAGGTTGAGTGTGTAAGAAGGAGTGTAAGAAAGTTGGAAGAAAATAAGCTCTAGTTGGTAGGTTATGTAAGATTTGGTATTATTTTGTGTACAAACACATTGAGCTCCGGTTTTTGAGTGTTTTGGGGGATGGATTTATATAATTTTTGATAACATATAAGTATTTAGGGTATTGGTAAAGGTGGTGAGGGTATTGGGTAATCTGTGCGTGCATAAACGCATTAAAATGCGAGTTTAAGCGACTTACGTAAAAAGTGGTAAAACTAAATGCATATTATTTGTAAAAATAATGCTCATGAGATTGATAATATGTTTAAATAATGTAGACTAAACTTAGTCTAGATTCGGTGTGTGTCCAAATACATTTCTTGCAATGTACGGGATAACTTCCCGATTTTGGGTTAAATTTAACCGTTTACGTAAAACTTGCAAAATAAAATATGTCGACTTATAATTTATATTCGTAAAATTCATATAACACATATTTTCCGTATATTTATATTTGTTTAATGTCGGTTTACGTTGATTGTTGATTTTTAGTTTACGCGATTTAACTAAACTGTTGGAATTAAAAGTAAACGCGTAAAAGTCCAAAGTAAATAGTTTCGAGTTTATTGACGTAAAATGAATTGAAAATATGAGTTGTCATAGTCTCCCCGTGTTAAAAGAATTTCGTCCCAAAATTCAGCTTGAGTCGCCTTTCGGTCAGTATTGGGTGAGAGGGTTAGGTACATGTTGCGTAATACTTATGTATCCATTGTATTCAGCTGTTAAATGATCATAAAACAGCTTAATTGAATCAATGAATGTTTGTGAAGCATCCTCTTGGTGATTTAAGGAGCTGTAAAATGAAGAAACTTGATGATTTTGAAGAAGAATATCAAGTTTAGGGGAGGATTGTTGGGATTAAAAGCCGTCTTAATGCTACTAGTATTATTGTTGCTCAGTTGTGTTAGTACTGCTGAAGAACTTCAGAGAAAAATGCTAAGTGTTTACTACTGCTAGTACACAGTTAGTACTGTCTATGTAAAGTTACTACTACTGCTAAAGTGCATATTAAGCTGCTTCAAAGACATAGAAGAAAAAAAATTGCTAAGTAGTTACTATTATTGCTAGTTACAAAAGTATACTACTGTTAGTAAACAATGTTAAATGCATCGAAGAGAGTTAATGCTGCTAGTGAAGAAGTTAGTACTGCTGAGTTAGTTAGTACTTCCTTATGTGTTTTATATAGTTTAAAAAGATATGTATATCTTTTTTTTAAAGATTTGATATTCTTAGGAAAGTGTTGTATGCCGTTTAGGACTCCTTGGTGTATAAAAGGAGGTTCTAGGGCATAGAGTTTAATACGAGTCATTCATAGAATTATTATAGCTTCAAGGTCTTTGTAACCCTAATACTTTGAGAGTATTCGTATTATTATTAATATTAGAGCTTTTGTTTGTTGAATTATATGTTCATATAATTACTATTTCATTGATAGTTCTTAATATTAAAGATTAGATTCCGCATAATCTTTAATACATTCAAACAAAGTTTCTACTATAATTGTCTTAGATTTTTCTAATATAACTAATCCTTATACACGCTTAAGGAATTCGATCTATTGAAGTGGTACCAACAGTTTTGTTGTGCATTGTTTAGAGTTTTGCTAGCGAAATGAATAAGACGGAAATGTTTTCCTTCATGTTGTCCAAGCACAGATCCAACAGCAAATTCGCTTGCGTCGTACATAAGTTCGAACAGTTGTGACCAATCTGGTGAAATCATGATCGGTGCATTCCTTAACTTTTCTTTGAGCGTTTCGAATGCCTTAATGCGTCCTTCATTGAAGTCAAAGACTGAGTCTTTTTTCAAAAGTTTTGTCATCGAGCGGGAGATTTTAGAAAAATCTTTGATAAATCGACGATAGAATCCTGCATGTCCTAGAAAACTCCCAACGGCTTTGACATTAGTGGGTGGTGGAAGTTTGGCTATTACATTGATTTTTGCCTTGTCAACCTCTAATCTTGCACTGGAGACTTTGTGACCTAGCATAATTCCTTCTATCACCATGAAATGACACTTTTCCCAATTCATCACAAGATGGGCTTGTTTGCATCGGATGAGTATTTGTTCAAGATTTACAAGACAAGAATCAAATGAATCTCCAAATACTAAAAAATCATCAATGAAAACTTCCATGGAGGTTTCAAGCATGTCTTGAAAGATAATGATCATGCACCGTTAAAAGGTTTCTAGTGCATTACAAAGACCAAAAGGCATACGCCTGTAGGTGTAGGTTCCATAGGAACAAGTGAATGTGGTCTTTTCCTGATCGGCAGGTTCGATTAGGATTTGAAAATACCCAGAAAATCCATCGAGAAAACAAAAGAATTTGTTCCCCGCTAGCCTTTCTAGCATTTGATCCATGAAGGGTAGAGGAAAATGATCTTTTCAGGTGGCTTCGTTCAACTTACGGTAGTCAATACAAACATGTCAACTGGTGACAATTCTTGTTGGAACAAGTTCATTCTTTTCATTCGTCACAACGGTCATCCTCCTTTCTTAGGTACACAATGTACCAGACTTACCCAAGGACTATCTTTGATGGGGTAGATGATACCAGCATCGAGAAGTTTGATAATCTCTTTTTTCACAACTTCTTTTATGTTTAGGTTAAGTTGACATTGTCTTTGAATGACGGGCTTGGCATCATCCTCAAAGTTGATTTTATGTTTGCAAAAACATGGGTTAATGCCTAGAATGTCAGATGTTTGCCAAGCAAACGCTTCCTTGTACTTTTTGAGAATGGAATAAAGACGTTTCTTTTCATCGTCTTTGAGTAGAGCAGATATGACTACTGGAAGAAGAGAATCTTTTTCCAGATAAGCATATTCGAGATGTTTGGGAAGAGGTTTCATCCCAAGATCGGTTAGTGGATCTTGGATAGAAGTCTTGATTCTTAATTTTTCCTCAAGAGGTAATTCTTTGAAATTGTCCTCGACCTCTTCTTCTTGTTCAGGAATTTTTCGACTTCGACAACCATGAATTCTTTAAATTCTTTATCGAGAGATGTTTTGTTGATCTTTTTTGATGTATTCAAGAATGGATCAGAGTCATCGAGCAATGCATCTAATTCTTCCTCTGTTACTTCGTCAATAACATCCATGCAGAAACATGTGTCATCATTGGAGTGAGAATGTTGCATAGCTTTGTCGATTAGGAAGGTGATTCTATCATCCCCAACTCCTAGATTGAGTTCTTTGTTTTTAACTTAGAAGATAGCATTAACGGTGTGTAGAAATGGTCTTCCTAGAATGAGAGGAACTTTGTCATCTTCTTCCGTTTGTAGGATAAAGAAATCCACAGGGAATATGATTTTTCCAACTTAAACGAGCATATTCTCAGCAACTCCTATTAGGTATTGGTAAGTATAATTGGCTAAGAAAATACTCATCTTTGTAGGTTTCAAGGTATTCTCAAAGAGTGATGATTTCAGCGAATATGGCATCAGGTTGATGCTTGCGCCAAGATCGGCCAAGGCTAAACATTCAACTGAGTTCGCTAAGGTACATGGGATCAGAAAGCTTCCAGGGTCACCTAGTTTAGGCAGGAGCATGTTTTGAACAATAGCAGAGCATTCTTCATTTAAGAAGGAAGTAGAGATTTGCTCAATCTTACTTTTGTTGCTCACGATATCTTTTAAGAACTTGACATAATTGGGCATGTCGGCTAGACATCAACGATGGGTATGTTGATTCTAACTTCTTTGATTAGATCAATGAACTTGGCATATCACTCTTCCATCTTTTCTTTGTGTAGGCATTGAGGGTATGGAATTTTTAGTTTATACGCCTTAAGCGGTGGTGGATCAGATTTAGTTTGTTTAGAAGAAGACAGCTCTACTTCCTTTTCAGCTTCGTCAGCCTCATCTTCACTATCATCGTGGATGATGGTGGTTTTAGCATTTGGGTTAACTGGTGGATCATATGTCTTACCACTCCGTGTGAATATGGCATTCACATGCTCATTTCGGGCAGGTGGTGGTCGATAAGGTTCGTCATCTGTTGGGTTAGGTTTCGGATTCGTTTAGGTATTACTCGGGAGTGATCCAGATGGTCAGGTGGAACATTGGCCGGACAGTCGACCAAACTTTGTTTCAAGGTCTTGAATCGCAGCTTTGGTGATTCTTTTGCCCTTGCTCGACTTTAGTTTTGAGATTGAAGAATTGGTTTTTGACAAAGTCATTTGATGATTTTTGAGCAACCATGAACTCTCGTATAGTTTTTTCAAAGTTGGACTCATCGAATTTCTTTTCGAGTGCTCATGGATTGGAAGGGTTATCTTTACGAGGTTAGGAATTTCGGTTATCATCTTGTGGTTGACAATCACGCCAATTTCCGAAACTCCTACCATGGTAGTTTCCTCGATATCCTTCGTATGCATAGTTGGCTTTTTCTCCTTTGGGTCCTCCTATGGGTTTGTTATAACATTTCGATGATGGGTGTGGTCCTCCACAACTATTGCATCCTTCTCGCATCTCCTTCATTTCTCCTTTGATATCTTTAAACTGCGAGTCAATTTTTGTTGTTAACACCTCCATCTTTTCCATGATTTGGGAGTTGTCGCTACCTTTTGCGAAAGCAACGGTTTTCCAAAGGGGTTTGTCTTTAATATCTTTAGACCAATCGAGTTTCAAGAGCACTCAATCTTTGAGTAATTGATGTGCCTCTTTAGGGGTCTTATAGAGAAAAATTCCCCCGTCATCTAGATAGCTTGTGTGGCTTCGTAAAGTCCATGGTAGAAGATTTGGATAATGGTTCCTCGTCCTAAACCATGTCCGTGACAACTATGACGTAAGTCCTTCATATGAAGCCAAGCATCAACAAGCGATTTGTTAGGATTTTAGGTGAAACCTTTAATTTCTCCCATGAGTCGGTCGAACATTCCAGATGGAAAGAATTGGCTTACGAAAGCTTGTCTCATTTCTTCCCAAGTAGTGATAACACCGGGACTCAATTCGTTGAACCAAACTTTTGCATCTCCGGCAAGAGATGATGGGAAAAGTTTAAGTTTTATAGCGTCCACATTCGTATTGGCATACCAGAACATATCGTAAATCTTGATGAATTTGGAAATGTGCTTGTGCGGATCGGCCCGCGCACGACCGTCAAATTGTCAATCTTTAAACATTGAAAGGTGATGGCCTTTCATGGTGAATTTATCTCCAAGGTCAACCGCAATGATAGCGGCTCCGGGAGTGGGTGCTTCGGCTTGGTTGTTCCCCCACATGGGTTGATCGTCAGCCATTGGGAATGGTAGATCAAGGAAAGGGTTGTGAACGACTTCGGCTTTGAAAAGGTTTTCAAATGGTGGATATTTGACTTTAGGGACTCGGTCTTCTAAGGGTATAAATAGGTTTATCTTCTTTTTCTTCTTCTTAGTTTGGTGGATGAAGTGTTCGGGTTCTAAATAAGGACTAGTAGGTTCTTGTCCCGAAGAACAGGTGTGCATTCAAGAGCAAAACACAACTAGGAGTGGAATAGAGTGGGCCTTAGTTCTTGGAAAAAGGGTAAAAGGGTGGTGTGAAAAACTGCTTTGGGGCTGCCCATGAGGATCCAGCCGGGCGGCTAGTGGTGATTTTTGGTCACGGGAGAGGAGCCGACCGACAGAGATGCCAAGCCAGGCGACTTCATTCTGCAGAGGAAAAAAAACTTTTTTTTTAAAACAAGGACAGGGCACCAAGGGATGATTAAGGTATGAAATTTAAAACTAAAACACGATCAAATCCTCAGCAGTGGTGCCAAAATCTTGATGCGTGCGATACGGGTAAGTTTTAAATTTATAACTCGGTTACCGAATTTCTTAGCAACACATACGAGCAAGTGTACTTGTCCGTTAGTAGTAAGAGATTGTATGATAATCCGGGATCATTCATGGAGATTAGTATGTTTTGGTGATGTTTTAAATTCGACAATAAAAATCCTAATAAGCAAGCAATGATTAATAATGAAGATTCAAATGATTAAAAGACTACACTTGATTAGACTAGTTTAGGAATTCTGATTTGATATGATTGTTATGAACATCTTAACATGTTGATTATAAGAATTATATGGTGATCTAATCTATTATTTTCAAAACCTTTAATCTTTGTCAAGATCTTAAGTGACAAAAACAAGCTTTTAGATTAATCAATCAATTCAAGACTAGCTCAAGTTTAATTCGTTTGATTTGCGGTTTGTTTCACAAAATTGTTAACACCCACAATTATGTTTCTTGTTAGATCAAATCACTTAAGAAATGGTCAATATAAAAGGTAGCCGATCATAGACAAAAAGGCGACAATTGATTGATAACAATACCCCTTTTGACCTATGATACTTTTAACAATCAATCCGGTTTAATAAAACAATGTCACATGAAACATAACCATAGATGGATCTTAGAAATAGCTTGAAATTGAATTAAAACATGTTATCACAATCATAATCAAATCATGATACCATAAACATCATCTAATCAAGTGCATAAGAGCACTAGCCACTCATAGCAAACAAAGACATAATTCCAGAAATTATAGTATTAGAAAACATGATTAAAAGGTCTTACAAAAGTTTTAAAATATTACAAGAGATGAGGCTTTGATGCCATAAAGAATGATGATGAGTTTTTGATGTTCTTGACCTCCTAAAGATGGCTTCCTCCTCCTTCTAACTTTTGGGATTTTATGGGTTTTTGGAAGGGTTATGGCTTTGATAGAGAGTGGGGATGATTACTAAAGATTAGTAGAGAGAATGGATGATGGGATTTCAGTTTTATGTGTAAACAATAGCTAAGAGGGGTCTATTTATACTACTAGGAAGGCCTTGAGGTATTGAAAGCTAAACCTGGGGCCAAAGGGTCATAAAATGCCAGGTACAAGGGGTCTAGATCCTTCTTGATCATTCATGGAGCTTCAAGATACAAATGAAGAAGATGACCAAAATGAGTCGGGTGGCTTATTTCTCATCCTTGTGGCTCGTCCTCCAGCCGGGCGGCTGGCCACACGCACCAAAATATTATTTCCTTGATTTTGCATTTAAGCTTCCCGTTTGAGTTGTGCATGGTCGTGGGTCATTATACTTCAATAAAACTTCATTTATGATCTATCTTGGAACTTGGAAGCTTGAATGGTTGGTTCTTTTTCTCTTGAAATGCTTCCGAAGATTGGTCTTGATTTTAGGAATCTTCATACATGTATAAAACTTGATTTCTTCATCTTTTTCTTGATTTTCCTGTACTTAGCTATAAATAGTCTTGCAGACACACTTTGATACAATTAAGTAACAAAACCATAGATAAATAGCCAAATAACTTATACAAAAGTATAGATAACACTACTAAAAACATGTACAATTTGAGCGTTATCAGATCCCTTTGATCATTATCATATTTATTCACTTGATTCTTTCCTTCACAAAATACGCTTACTGTCACTCATTCCTACTCTTTTATTACTATATCAACCGTCTCCTATCTTTAGGTATCCACTCCTTAAATATAAATGGTTATATCACTCATTTTTCATACCTAATTCATTTCACGAAAACCTCAATCACGTCTCTACCACTATATAGTTGGCTAATATATTCTCTCCACCATTTCCGCTACCACCTTTAAGATAACCTCATACCTCATCATGTGATTATTCTATGAACATTAGCAATGCTTGATAAGAGCTACGTAACTTCACAGTTGAAGATCATCGTATGCTAACTATCATTCGTCTTGACATTGTCAAGCTCATCACTTCCGTCATCGTTTCTTTTCCTCTTTATTTAATTTTTATTATTCGACATATTATGTCCAGATGAGCACGGATTAAGTAGGAGGGAAACCATACTCGTTCACATATAGTCTTTCACCAAATACTCTCAAGAACATGCAAATGTGATTCTTATTCCCTAGAACCCAACTCATAAGAACACTCATTTCTTTTTCCTACCACACAAGTACACCTCGTTTACAAAAATCGTAACTGGTTCTACTCTCCTACCTTAACATCACTATCTAGCATCAATACGTCTTATTGACAAAAGCACATTATTCTTTTGAATATTAGCCTCGTTACTAGAATCTTCAACCCTTACATCAACAATCACTTAAAAATCCTATTACTTCACTTCACTTTTGATTGTGAAAGATATCTCAAGAACCTTTAACCCATATGTCAATCATACATAAACCCTATATCTAAACTTCACTCTTAATAGTGATGATAGTTTTACATACCTAAACCTCGCAAGAAACACTTCAACCATACACTTAAACCTTCCAACTATACCTTACTCTTGATAGTAATAGTTCGGCAAACTTCAATCCTCACAAACATGATACTCAAAATATATAACTACACAATCTTCACATAAAGACATCATCACCTTTACCAACAAATGTTGGTCCTCACTTGAGAACTCCCATACCAAAGAAATTATCTCCTCAAGAACATTTCACACTTGGTCAATAACCATTACAAGTGATCCGTTTTTTCCACAATTGGGTCTTGTAGTTTGTTTTCACTTACTAGCAAGTGAATAACATAAAGAAGATATTCAATCTTCAAGTGTTATTGAGTCACCACATTGTTGTGTCTTCCATTTTTCTTTCACTGTGAAAGAACTGCCACCTCGTCTCACATATCCACATTTGTTCTTTAACATTAACAACCAACAATGCACTTGTTACAATAGGATCACATGCAACCTAATCAATTGTCAGTTGCAAACGATATTTTAGTCTAAATTGTCTTTGCCAACTTTAGCTTAACACCTTCCCTCTTTGTTCTTGCTCATCCTTCCCCACTTTCCATGACATGGAATTATTTTTATTTACATCTAGGTGCATATCACTTTTCACTATATTTATTCTTGTCATAATATTACTCCTTTCTAGTATATATTTTTACATAACTTGTTAAAATATTGGTGACATCAATTTACCTTTATATGTCATAAAAACTTTTCTTCTAAGAATACACTTAGAGTATGTCTTCTCAACAAATGATCCTTATTGTCAACATTTAGTTCGACCCACACATGAAAAGCACACATAATGCTTAACAAAGAAACTTTAAGGATTTAAGAATCTTTCGATACAACCCTTGACAAAAGTCTATCCAAATTTAAATCATCATCTTTGGTAGATAATGATTTCTTAAGGAACATGTCGTTCTAAATACGATGGTACTCCTTATGCGAATGACATCTTGGAAGAATTCATTCTCATAACAATGGTGTATCAATCAATAAACGAAGTTCATTCTCATTTATTAAAGTTGGTGTGATTGGTTGGATAAATTTGGTATCAATTGAATCTTAGTCATCGAGCATGTGTCTTGGTTATTTTTATTTTTATCAATTTAGGTTATTGTTTTCAAACAACAATTGCATGTGTCTAGCTTCTAACATTTCTTGAAAGTGTCATACTTTATAGTACTCATACCTAAGACATGCATATCATGTTCCCCGATAGTATCTTACTATATGTATTTTTTTTATCATGATCTTTATTTTTTCTATCTTGCTATGTGCGATCATTATTGTTGACGCTTGCATGATGGTTAACATCTTTATGACTTGGTACGTTATTCTTTTAGGACCCTTAATTACTATTGTATATGTTTTGAGTGTTTACATGCTAAGTGCTTTGGATTTTGGGTGCAAAAATAGGTTCTGCCCATTTTTTAGAGTCTCACGGATCGACGGATCCAATGTTGGTGGATACGTCTATACATTTGGTAGATTCGTCTATACATTTGATGGATCCGTTTATACATTTTTTAAAATTTATTAATTTTTAACTTTTAGCACTTTATCCATTATTCATGCTACCTGATCTTAAACATAATTTTTAAACCTTAGGATTAAACGTTATTCTCGTATAACTATTTTTTATATACATCGCTATCACCGTCATTATATATATGTGAACTTGTCTACTAACTTTGTTTTGTAGTACACCTCTATTACTCGATTCCTTGATGCCTCAATCAAAGGGGAGCTTCCGTCAAGCACATAAAGAGTGCATCTTATATACATTTAGTTGTATATACTCGTCCAACGAAGAATCTAGTTTTGCTCTAACCTTATTTGTAGGTTTTTAATCATACATTGACGCCTCAAATAAGGGGGAGCATTCGTCAAGAAGAAGCATGCACGCATTCGTCATATATTTCTCCTATTGCTTCATTATATATATTATGTTGCACAAAACTAACCCTTCATGTAGGTTAAGCCTTTGTAAGAAATTTGGTCCATGGATTTGTTAGAAACCAAGGTCAATAATCATAGGAGTGCAATGAGCTAGGGGGAGCTCGAGGGTATCAAAGTAGATAGGTTAGAGTTGTTTAGACGAGGAAGATTGAAATATAACTTCACTAGGGATGATGCAAGCTCGCCTTTCTGGGGAGAAACAAAGTTTAACTCCAAGGACACGCCCTTTTCGACAATAGGGATAGAAGAGTGTAAACAAAGAAGGATCGGAGGAGGAAGCACACACTTTTTTGTTTGGACAAAAGAGGGAGAAGGAAGTGTAAATGAGTAACTTTTAAATATTACTATGTGTTACACTTTACAAATTTGTCATCATCAAAAAGGGGGAGATTGTTAGTAAAAAAATTATGATATTTAAACTAAACATTTCTTTTGGTTTTAATAATGATAAACAAGTAACTTGTAATACATAACGTAAAATGCGCAAGTTACTCGTGACCACAACTCATCAACATATACATTCATCAACACCTCTTGACGTCTTGAGTCTACTCATGCTTCAACAAAAGGTACGAATGTGTTTGTTATGTTGCATTATGATCAACCCATTTAACAAAGGGTTAATTGTTTAAAAATGTATTATACTTGTCACTTTTTGTCATTATGTGTAGAGTACTATTTTTTCCATTGTGACACCAAACTTTTGAATTCATGCTATTGTGTATATTTTGTGATCATTTTACCCTCACTTTTTTAAAATTTTGAAGGGTAAGTGGTCATTTTACATGCAAAAATAGCCACAAAATACACACAATAGCACGAATTCAATAGTTTGGTGTCACAATGAAAAAATAGTACTCTACACACAATGACAAAAAATGGCAAGTATAATACATTTTTAGGCAATTAACCCTTTAACAAACCATTGAGAATATTTAAAATACTTTTTAGAGTCATTAAGTATTTTCTATTACTTAAATAAATGATTTTCAAGTAATCTTTTATTTAACTACTAATTAGTCATATTAGATAATAGGACAAAATAATTAGTGAATAAGGACAAAACTAAATAATCTTGTCTAGCCATTTATAGTAATGAATCTTCCAAAATCTAACCAAATCAAACATGTCTAGCCATTTATGGAAATGTTTCTAGAAGCTTGTACTTAAACTAATATTTATTTACAATTAGGAAATTTTGAAAAGATCTTTGGTTAACCACAAAATGACAAAAAATGGCTAGTGCACAAAGACGGATCCACCATACCTGGATCCTTGGCACCCTACGGATCGATCATAAAGTCAGACGAATCCACCATATCCATCGATCTATAAAAATGCCATATTTGAAATTTGAAATTTTCACTATTAATAGGAGCCAATTGTTTTCATTTTAACTCAACCTTTTCCATTTTCTCTCTAGTTTTACATACATTCTCATGTCTTTAAAACCTCACTAACCCATGATCATAATGCTTCTAACTTTCACTAGTTGCAAGCATGATTCTACATGATCTTCCATTCAAGTAAGCTTAGAGATCTTGCCATCCCCATCCACCACTATCACATATATGAAGATCTATTACAACATCATGCTTAGTGATCTTGATGTTTAGATTAGGCTTTTACATCCAATTGACACTTATGTCTTGGATCATCATTATTGTATCATAACTATACACCAAATTAGAGTTAGTTGGTTTATGTGTTTAGGCCATAAAACACAAGGTTTGTTATGTTGGGCCATAAAACATAACGGGTGTGGTTGTACCCGAAGAAGGACTTGGTATTTAGCTTTGTATCGAAAAAAGTGTAAGCGATGTTAGGTTGGTTTTACCTCGAAGTAGGACTCTGTATCTAACTTAGTATTGGATAAAGTGTAAGCGACGTTGTACGGTTTTCTCCGCCTAAAAGGATCTTGTTGATCTACTGTAGTAACTCTCGAGTTAGGTACTCGGGGGTGGAGTAGAGCGAAGAGGATCTTCGTAGCCGAACAACTATAAATCATCGTGTTCGGTTTGCGCTTTCTTTTACTTATCGCTTTACATTTATATTTGCATTTATTTTATATTTATATTTGCATTGCGTCTATGTTTGTGTTATATATTGTTTTGTGGTGATATGCTTTGCTTGATGCTCTTTAGTATATTAATTGTAGTAGAAGTATTATGGACACCTTTCATATTACGTCAAACTTAATTGGTTGTTTGATACAAAAGTTTTAAGTTATTAATGGAAACGTATTCACCCCCCTCTACGATTCCACATTGATCAGGTTTCTTGCATGAGTTGGTGATGACACTTCATCACTTCAAGTTTCAAACCTCACATCTGAATCAGCTGAAGCATTAGAGGAGAAGTCTTTCTTTTATGGAAAGAAATATATTAATCTTGAGCAACTTATGGATGTTGTTAAGGTTTCCATTCTTTAACCTTCATTGTATTGTTTTATTTTTATTTTTTTAACTACATGTATAACTACATGAAAACAAACAATATTTTTAATTTTCTAAATTTTATTTTGTTTATCTTTGTAGCCATGTGCTTGTGTTTCTTTAGCAACAATAACATCAATTGAATATGAAGAAGGGTGGGTTTGCATTGCATGTTGTGAGTGCAATTGCAAGGCTGTTCTTAAGGATGATGAATCGAGTTGCAAAAAAGATTTCGTAATACTTATAAGTGTGAAACCTATAGTCCAGATATCCTTGATGTTATTCCCAAGTAAACATAATTTTTTACTAAAAACAAATATTTTTTTTATCAAGTTGAAAGTTTCAATAACATCATTATTTTGTAATTATATGGAGATTTAGAGTTTAGGCGAGGGTCAATGATGATTTAGCTTGTGCCTCATTCTTAATGTTTGATAGAGATGTGTTTAGCATTGTTGATAGAAGTGCCTACGTGTTGAACGAAAAACAAGCTAATAAACCTAATACAACAGACTACCCAGATGATTTGAACAAGTTGATTGGAAAGACATTGTTATTCAGGGTGGATGTTAGTAGGTATAACCTGATCAACAACTATGTTATTTACACTGTTGGTCGAATGACTTCAAGTGAGCTGCACATTAAATCGTTCATTAAGTTATATGTTGATGAAATGGTAAGTAAATGAATTGAATTGTATATTTATAAATTAATGCGTCATAAATCGTAAATGGCATTTATCTATCTAAATTATGATTGAACATGCTTCGTAATTTTAGGCTGAAGTTAAATATGTGAATGAAAATGGTTATGAAACAGATGGTGATAATGAAGAACCAATATTTGAAACAACTCAAAACCCAAAACTGAAAAACAAGTGCTCCATCTAAGGTATACTATTACTGTATACTTATACTTATTATCATATGTCATATATTATTAAATAAATTATCACTAAAAACTTAAGTATTCTATTTAAATATAATATTATACTACAATGATATAGCATGATGTGGAATCATCTATAGCTGAAAATGTGGTAAAGTTTGAACCAATTAAAGTTAATGCAATGCCTTCACAAGGAAAACATGGTATTGCTGATGTTGATAAATATAAGGGTGCTTTGTCGGTTACTTCAAGAAACAAGAAGAAGGTTGTATTTTTATGTAGAGACAAGTGACCAGTTGAGATGAAGGTGGATAACGTGATGGTGGCAGTGGCTGTTTTAAGTATTAGTAGAATAATGTTTGTGTCTGTGTTAGGAATCTACATCTAAGTTTTTTTAATGTGTGTCCTTTGTCATATGTGTTTAGGCTATTATACCAAGTGTCTTAAGTTTGTCAGTTTTAGTTTTAGTCTTCTGTTTAGGCTATTATGCCAACTTACTTTAAGTGTGTCTGTTTATGTTAAGTTATGAAATTATTTACTGGGTTTCTTTTCAAATTGTGTTTGAATCATAATATCTATCTTTGGCCACTTATACTCTTTGACAGGATTCCAATATACTTTGAAGACAAAAACCTGCATATTCTTTATACTTGTAATCTGCACACAACTGAAGTAAAATTAATACTAAAATTGACCCATAAACATAAATTATATCAACCTGAACAGAACAAAAAGAAAACACTGAACTCTTACTACAAACTGAAACCAACTTACTCACTAAAACTATATAGCTTACCGAAACAATATTTGAAGTTATACATTTATACCTCACTAAAAACATACTAACTGAAGAACCAAACATGAAGGAAATATGCTTGAACAGAACATTCTTTGCATAACCTGAACCTTTAAAACTCACTAAACAAATTGGAATGTAGTACTTAACAGAACCAAAGTAAGTCACTGAATCTTTATATGCAACTGATGTAATACCTGTCACACCCGCCAAGGCGGAATCGCAAGGCATGATTAATAGGCATCATCACAACACAAGGCGTCAAAATAGATAAAACTAAATATGACTTTAAATAAACTTCAAGATCCAAAGCGTGTTATGACAATGCCCAAAACAAAAATCCAACATATAATACATGAAGAACAACACATGACAAGTTCAAATGAAAACTAAAACTATAAATCATAGACTCCGCATGCAAGCCTATGGTCCAGCTAACTCCTCTTCCTAACTCTTCATACATTTTGCTCACCTGAAAATGATACTAAAAATGTCAACAAAATTGTTGGTGAGAGTTACAGGTTTAAGACTCACTTATGACACCACGATCAACAAAAACAACATTTTTGAACATATATACTTGGCTATTCTATCACAAAATAAATTCACATATATCTGAGGTGGATTGTACCCCTCTGTCCCACAATATATCCACGCAAGATTGACCCACTTGACTAACTAAGTCCGTTTTGGTCTCACACAAGGTCATGTCATCCTCACATACACATGCCTTACCACAATTAATATCACATAGCAATAGCACATAGCAATCATATAGTTCGACACTTAAAAACACATATCACGGTTCATAATTCAAAAAAAGTTTTGCATTATTTCCATCCTAAAATATAAGTAAAAAGTGGGACTATAAAACTCACCTGATGCAAAGCAAATTCCAATTCCTTCACTTAATCTTGCAAAGAATCTAAACAAAACAATACACACATATGTTACCATCGATTAGGTCACACACCCAAATCGATGTATGTGACACCTCGTAAGAAAAATTAGATTCTCAATGCGTTAAGTAAAAGTCATGTAATGCAAGTTTGCAAGTTTACCAATAACTTACAACAAGAAGTCATCTTATGGTTGTCAATGCATTATTTTATCATAAAAAGTTTAGTTTGCACGAGAATTTCACCAATTTTACTCGGTGTCTAAAAGGGTATTTTAGGACGAGTAGCGATAAAATCCATATTTAATTCATTTTGTGAGACGCGTTTATTTATTAGTAGCACATTATAAAACCACCTACATCCAAATTAATAACAATGACAATTTTTAAATTGAATCCAACAAAGATAAAATGAATCATACATATATTCATATAAAAA
This sequence comes from Tanacetum coccineum, assembly GCA_026074375.1. Classification (NCBI taxonomy): domain Eukaryota; kingdom Viridiplantae; phylum Streptophyta; class Magnoliopsida; order Asterales; family Asteraceae; genus Tanacetum; species Tanacetum coccineum. Next base: position 20,398 of record BQNB010121319.1, read on the forward strand.
ACCAATATAATCTATAGAAACTAATATCTGATATACATATGAATACATACAAAAACCAATAGATAATAATGATGAAGCACCAT
>BQNB010121320.1:0-20479 GCA_026074375.1 Tanacetum coccineum
AGTGTTGTGGGGAAATAGGCTACCGATTCCTGACGGCTCGCTATCGTTGTCTAGGTAGTTAAAAGACCACAGGACTTGAAATTTAGCTATAATAATAATTATGTAATAAACCAAAGGCGAAATAAGACCACTACCTCATGCCGACTCAAAACCGATGTGGTAGTCGTTTAAAGGGTGGAGGTAATAATAATAATAAAAACTATGGGCTGATAAAAGTTTACTGCCTCTTGCCGGCTCACAGCTGATGTTGCAGCCTTCAAAAAGGTCGAGGATCACCGAGGTCGAAATAACACTCCTGGACCATGGTCGGCTCGCATACCGATGTGGCAGTTGTTTAAAGGACCGAGGTTTAAGAATGTTGCAATAATAATAATAATAAAGCCAAATTTCGACTCCGGGGTTATCTAAATAAAGCCTCCGTCTCTGGACTTGTAGTTGAGTTGTTTCGGATGAAATAAAAAGGATAACCCCTAAATCGTACGAAATTAGAACCTTAATGTGGACCTTATTCTCACCATATCGTCTCTTTAGGAAAGGATTTCAAACTAATTGTGGTCTAAACCGGGTTTACTTTATATGAATAAGACATTAATTTATTTGTCACAAATAATAATAATACAAACTTTAGAGGATCTAGGAATAAGGGAGCGGAAAGTAGCTATACATCCACAATTAGCATTTATGAGTAGTGTTAGCATCTTAACTTGTATTTAACAATGATTTCGTTTTTAAGCTTAGTTTGGGGCGAGTGAAAAATTGAGGACAATGAATTTATGTTTTTAGTGTTTCTTTTTCTGTGATCCTTAAAGTTATGATATGAATGATAATAATAAATGCATAACAATGGTAAAACGGGGGGCTTTTCAAAACTGGTAATTTCTTAATCCCCTTAGATGAATACTTAGCTACTTTTCGAGGTAATTAGTCTAAGGGGGTTAAAAACTTTGGTTTTCTAAGTATATATTTATAACATTGCGTGAGGACACGACAATAGCTTAGTATGGGGAATTTTGGTATGTGCTTAAATACACATACCTTTTTACATGTGCCTGTCTAGGACCATCGCAACCCCGTTTTAACCAAATTTTTACTTAATTTTTGATTGTTTAATTTTAATAGACTATAAAATATACGATATAATATAACCTTAAGAAACAATTACGAAAATTCCCTAAGAGAAATTCACATCTCAAAAATATATATTAATATAATATATAATGTTTATATTTTAACCGGATAAATATGATCCCCCGTGTCTTTTCCCCAACGACTAGGAAATTGAAACCTCATTTAAGCTTGGATTATATTTGATAAGAAAATAGGATTTGATGATCATGACTGCTAAAAAAAAAAGCAACAATTAAAATTCAAAATTAAAGACAATTTAAACAATTAAACAAATACGGAAAACAAATAAAACGCGATAATTAAGCAAATAGACTAAAATTAAACCTTAAAATTGCAAACTAAGTTTTCTCAAAACCTAATTAGGTATAAAAGAAAATTTAAAAGAAAAAGAAAATATTTTTTTTGATTATTTTTGAATTTTTTATTAATAAAAAACATTTTAATGTCTAATTAAATCCTAAAAATAAAAAGAAATAGAAAAATAATTGAAATTATATTTTTCCTAAGTAAAATAAGTAAAAAGAAAATTTTGAATAAAAGAATTATTATTTTTGGCTTTTAGATTTTAAGATATGAATTTTTTAAAATTTAAACTAATTAAAAACTTTAAAAGTAATAAAACTATTAAAAATAAAATCCTAAAAATTTAATAAAATTATACTAAATAAAGAAAATTTGCCAGAAAATATTTGATAAAAAATAAAAAGCCACTAGATTTTAAATTTTTAATTAAACTTTAATTAAACTAATTAAAAACTAAAACCTAATTATCAATTAAAATTAAAAACTAATAATTAAAACTAACCCTGAGGACAAACTAGTGAAAAGCCTAAGGACGTACCAGTGAAAACAAAGGGACAAACGGGGAACTAACTGAGTTAACCTACAAATGAGAAAATTACAAAACCTACCCTGAGGCTTAGCCCGTTTACAAGCTAAGTCCTTTCTTAAGCTTAAAAATAAGATGAACAAAAAAGTGCCTTTTAGGAAAAACTTAAAAGAGCAAAGTTGGAGAATAAGATGGCAAGTTCAACTTTAACAAAAGCTATATGAGCTTAAAACCACTAATAAGCTCTATAAGAGCTTATCAATAAGCTGACCTCAGAAATGAGGTGTTTGCCTTTGGTTTTACTAAAAAGCTTGTAAAAAGCTCAAAATAAGCTCAAAGTGAAAATGGAAAGATGTTCTAGACGGCTTATGAGTTGCTTAAACTAGATTAGAAAAGAAAATAGAGCTTCTGAGGACTTATGCAACTACTAATAAACTATCTATTTAAGCTATAAAAACAACTACCTTAAGCTATGATTAAACTTTAAACTACTCACTTTTAAGAATCTTTATCCTAGATTTGCTAACCTAAAATTGACTAGAATTGATAGTAGTGAATCTGCCTTTGCTGGTGCAAATGGCAAGTGCCTAGTCCACAATTGCAGGATACCTTAAGAGGTTACCTGCACTACACACTCTTAATGAATGTGTATGAACACAATATATTCACAAACAAAAGCTTAAAGGACATAGATCAACTTTAAGCTATAAAACAAATAGAGATAAGCTCCCCTGGTGCACAGCTTAGCTAAATAAGCTACAAAATCACTTTAACTTCAAACTAAGTACTCAAATATTTTTAAAACTTGTTATCTTATGAAACCTCAGTTGTTTAGAGAAAATTTACCAAATAGATTTGACTTTTATAGGTCAATTAAGCTTAAACCAAACACCCCTTTAAATTCATGACAGTTTTAAAAAAGCTTTTAAAACTAAGATCTACTTATTAAAACTTAATTACCAAATATGAAAAAACCAACTTTTAATAATTTATTAAACAAAACTAACAACTGAATTATGACAAGCAATCTAAGATTTACACTCCTACTCCTACTATTTTGGTTTTTTAATAAATTAATGATTATAAAATGAAAACTTAAGATTTTTAACTACTAATCTAAAACAGATAATCCTAACCGTCTAATAAGAATAAAAATAAAGATAAAAAGGGAACAAATAAGACAACCATTAAAGTAAATAAGCCGACATTTTAAGCATAGACAAGTAAATGAAAATTTATAGAAAGGAAAAACTTATAGAAATTAAAGAGAAACATACAAATCCTCTAGCTAAACAAGAGGAACCAAATTAAGGCAGCTCACAAGTCCCTAGCTTATCAATTAAAGCTAGGTAAAAGTCCTTGGGATCCTTCCATTTAGATCCCCCTTCATTAGCTTTAAATCCATTTGGAAATGTAAATAAAGACTTGTAAGCTGATTTTACAGGTTTTAAGAAAGTAAATTAAGGCTTATGAAGCTCGAATTATATCTTTAAGAGACTTAGAAGAGTTTAATGAGAGCTAATTGAGCTTTTTAGCTAACATCTTAAGGAAAATAATATCAATTAAGGAAAACAAAGAGCATATGAGAGATTTAAAAAAAACCTGAATATCATTAATATAAAACTGGTACAATTCGTTAAAAATAAAGTTACAAGGTTCAAAGTAAAAATTAAGCCTAAAAAGTAAAATTGCTAAAAACTAAATCCTTAAGAGCTATTTCCTATACGTGTGAGTGATGAGAGATAGTGAGGCCTATTTATAAGCTTGTAGAGAAGCTTCACGGCCTAAAAATCCTATCCCCGCGCTCCTTTGATCTCATCCAATTAATTTTTTCCCATCACTGGATCCACAAAATATTACCTATTGATCATTTTGTGTGTTACTAAGGATTGCCAGCGTGTAATTCCTTTGATGTGACCTTGTGTTACTTTTCTGAGTAGAAATAGTACAAAACCCACATTCCATTTATACTTCTCCATTGATGACGTGGCTAATATCTCGAGTGCGGTGCTTAGCATCCCCTTGATTTTACTAACTCACTATCCTACCATCTTGTTTAGGAGCTCATGAATAGACTTACTTGCCCCTCAATTTCCATTTGCCCTTTATTTTACCCTGGCTAGTGAAATGAAAGTGACGATGAACAGTAAATGGGTCTTGGCGCCAAGTTTATAACTGAACGAGTTAATTCAGTTTTAAACTTTGACATATTAGCACAATTGGCCCCTCCGAAAAACTTTTTTGGTTAATTACATTTCAGTATAAAATGACTTTGGGAATGCAATATGAGTCGCCTGAGTTTATTGAAATGTGAATGGGTTTAGTGATTGGGCTATAGAATGGGGCTTTATGGGGCTCTTTTGGTAATCCGGGTAATGGTATTTTTAAAGACTTTTTTAATGCCATTAAGGTTCCAAGGGCCCAATAAGAGGTGAGGGGTTATTTTGTGACTTTGGTGAAACTTTGAGGGTGAAAATGGAATGAGTTTTAGGGATTTTGTCTTTATTGGTGTTGACTTTTGTTGACTCCATGTTTACTGGATTTGACTGCGGGTTTGACTTTTCACGGCTTCGGCTTTGATTCTTGGCTTCTTTTGTACTCTTACTTGATTCCTCGTGTCGTGCATGCCCGTTTTTGCTATTTTCTTGTAATTTTTGATATAGTCCGTACCTTGGCACACACAAAACACCATACACTAGCATATTGTTTGCCGAATTTTTGGTCTGTTTTGGTTTAACTGGGTTATTTTAGGTATTAAAAACAATATAATTTGTAATTTACACTTATCAAAAAATTCTCCAAACTAAACGATTTGCGTTCCTCATGCCAATATCCACATGCCTAATAAGCAAATACATCGAAACTTCCCCATAACTAAACCTTTGTAAAAAGTAACAAAATTTTGTTGAGAGAGCAACGAAAGAGATCACAACTATAAAACCCTTGAATTCCCATTTTTCGAATCTTTTTTTTTCTCTTTTTATGATTTTTATTGATAATTAACTACCAAACTAACTACTTATTATGTGTTGACATAATGTATTTGGTTTTTCATTACCTCCATTGGAAACTTTTAGGATCAAAGAACAAAAAGCAATTAAGTGTCCTAAAAGATAACTTCATCATCCCCGATTTACACTTTTCCCATCTAAGCTTAAAACAAGATCATTGTCAATTACAATCATGACACTAAACACAAGCTCATAAATACTAAATTGTAACTTTACTTTTCCTCGCGGCAAATCTACATTTGTATCTCAAGATTTTACTTAAGGTCATATACCCTAAGGCTCTTTAAGACTTTTATTTCGATACTTCATTATTCCAAAATAAAGCGTAACGGTTAAGAAAGCAATAATTAGCTCCTAGCTGCTTTCAAAAATCAGAATGTTATCAAGATTATAAAGTCCCACATCGAGGCAACCAAATTTGGCTTTTTATTAGACTACTTAAGCACATGCACCATTCATGTCATATTACCCTAAGCTCTTTAAACGATTTGAATGGACCAATCTTATTTGCACCATATACCCTAAGGCTCCTTTAATGGCACAAAAAAGACAAAAATAAGTAACATTCATTATACCTCAGTCGCTTTAGCAAAGGCTACAACATCTGCCACGCCTCCGACAGACCAAGGATGTAGCAAACATATTTCGACTTCGGTAATTTCCTTGACCTTTTAGAAGGCTGTAACATCGGTTGTGAGCCGGCAAGATACAGCAAACTTTTATCAGTCTCGGATTATTATTGAATTCTACTTATCATATATACCCTAAGGCTCTTTAAGGAATAAGCAAAATATTTATTAATGTGATACATATAGTATGCCAAATTAAGTCTTCCTGATGTGTACTCATCCTAATCACAAAGGAACTAAAGAAAACTTCTATTAGCTAAATATTAACCAAAAAATCGCACAACTCTATTTATTAAACATTTATATATAAAGGTGAAACAAGCTAATGGGAGAAAAAGCCACAATTAACACTTATGAGCCTGAAAGAAAACTAACTATTCTACGTTTAATGTCATAACTTATAAATAACACTATCATTTCTTGCTCTTCGTAATTTAAAATCTCTAAGAAAGAGATTCACGAAAACTTAGCCTATATAAAATCTAACTTGGCATATTTAAAATCTACTTGAGATTAGCACAAGTTTTCATTTACTAATGATTTCAAGTCTAGCATGTTTAAAGTCTACATGAGACTAGCACAAACTATCGTCATTAATTGTTAAGGGAGAAAGCTAGAACTCTACACGTTCGATCGGGTCAAAAATTACTTCTTATTCTTACCAACGGAAAACCTACATTCATGTCAATTTTTTTTTACTATGTATGACAAATAAGAACTTAAAAATTTAAAATTTTTGCTATTTTTGTGGGAAAACGGGTACGTGAGAACAAAACAATAAGCAGGTAACATCAAATCGATAGATTCCCTCCCCAAACTAAAACGAAACATTGTCCTCAATGTTTAAAGGCGGGTCTCTACGTAAATCTAAGCCGTTTATGAATTATGCAAAGATAAACGTGAATCGATAAGATGAAAGGATATTGGATTTCCCCAAACTAATTTCAAACAAAGGATGAGAAGCTCGAGTGAAACGGGAAACAACACCGGACACGAGAGGCTTCAGAAATTGTTGGGTTGATCCTACAAAAATCACAACAAGCAACAAACAACAAACAACGAGAAATCGGAAGAGGATAGCCTCTTCACACATCACAACACATTAGATAGAAAATAGAAAGAAAATAGAAAGGATAAGCATGGGGTGAACTCCCACGAAGCGGCTTGTTTTTGGTCACCGAGTCACAAGCTCGACTCGATCCCTGAATTTAGTTGTCCTTAGGGAGAGTGTGGAGATCCGGGACTACCTTGGGTGGTATGTCCCCTCCGAAGTAATGTTTCACACGGTGACCATTTACTTTGAAATTCGGGCCATCGGGTTGAGATAATTCCACTGTTCCGTAAGGAAAAACTTGAGCGATAGTAAAAGGTCCTGACCAACGAGTTTTAAGCTTTTCGGAGAATATCTTTAACCGGGAGTTGAAGAGTAAAACTTGATCACCAACATTGAAGATTCGATTCTTGATCTTTGAGTCGTGAAGTTTCTTCGTCTTCTCCTTGTAGATTAATGAATTCTCATAAGCTTGATCTCGAAGCTCGTTAAGTTCATTTAGTTGCAGCTTCCGATGATCACCCGCGGTTTTGAGGTTGAAATTTAAATGCTTAAGAGCCCAATACGCTTTGTGTTCCAATTCGACTGGTAAATGATAAGACTTTCCATAAACGAGCTGATAAGGTGTGCATCCGATCGGTGTTTTAAAAGCGGTTCAGAATGCCCACAAAGCATCGTCTAGCTTGTCAGACCAGGAGGCACGGTTTTCTCCTACCGTCCTTTCAAGAATACGCTTAAGACCACGATTTGACACTTCAACTTGACCACTCGTTTGAGGGTGGTTTGAGGGTGGAAAAGCGGTAGCTAACGAGTGTGACCCATATTTAGACATCACTTTGGTCAAAATTGATCATTTAACAAAAGTGGGTCCACGATCGCTAATTTATAGCCTTCTCAGGTGTTCCAAATCGGCAAAAAGAGACGTTTAAAATTTTTCACAACTACTACACGACATCGTTTTGTGGGGAGCGCCTTCTTCGCTTTCAAACCCTCATTTCGCAGAGAATAATACGACTGCAACAAGGATAATACTATTCCCTTTGGATACGGAAAAGGTCTCATAAATCAATACCCCAAAAGTCCAAGAATTCACAAACTTGGGTAGCGTTTTATGAGGCATTTACATCACGTTGAGAACATTTATTGCCTTGTCCGATGGCACGTATCACAATATTTGATCAGTGAATGAGAGCATCTCGATATATATAGTGGGCCAAAAGAAACCGGCATCAAATACTTTTCAGGAGCGGTGAGACTTGGGCACTATGATGAGCCCCCGGTGGGTCCCTTCATCTACAAGCCTTGAGGATTTCAAAGCTTCTTGTCCAGATACACACTTTAAATGTATTCGATTAACTCCAATAAACGAAAGAGGTAGGAGCATCCTAGAAAAAATGTTTTACAATCTTGAAAAATTTCCTCTTCTGTTTTAGTCTGGACCATTCCATTTATGATAAAATTCCCCACCGCATTGGAAAAGTTTTGCAAAATCGGCAAAACATAGGGTTATTTCCGTTAGATATAACTCCAAGAGTTTCTAAAAGGGAAAATGTTCGTTAAATGTCTTTGATTTTTCCACAATACATCCTTTGGATGGATTCATCGAGTTCTTGAACATAATGATGCGTGGCTAGATTTTCACTTCCTTTCCTTGTCAAGAATGGTGTTATCGGAACTCTTGTAAAAGTAACAACCCATTCGAAGCAACTTGACCTTGGAGCATCTTGTTTTGTTCATAAGTATTTATAAAGCAGAAAGGTTCCTATAATAAACAAAGCTTTATTTAGATAAACAAGATATGGCGCCGAAACTTTCACAAAGCATACACTACTACTGCGAGCATACCTCCTTCTCCGTTGTAGTAGTATTGAATTTTGAATCTTCGGACATCGTCTAAACATAGATAATGAATTTAGTAGTAAAAAATGCTTCGTTCTTACTTGATCCAAGAACCGCACCAATACGCAAAAACGCTTGCAATCCCACCTTTAATATCGAAAGGAAGTTCCGAATTCCGGAAGCAACATAAGATCGAGCTTCCGGTAAAAGCTTCTCTTAAGGTTTCGAAAGCATTGAAACAATCTTGAGAAAATACAAACCGGTGGGTCTTTTTCGAGAAGGTGAGTTATAGGTCTAGACATCTTGGAAAAGTCATGAATGAAACGACGTAAAATCCAGCATGACCTAAAAAAACTTCCTAACATCCTTTTAACGGTATCTCGGATGAGGAGTTTAGCAATTACATCGACTTTTTCCTCGTCGACCTCAATTCCGGACTTAGATATCATATATGAGACCTAATAACAATACATCTATTACACAGAAATTGCATTTTTCCCGATAATTAAGGACAAGGATTTGTGTCCATCACAATCTTTTTAATATTCGTTCTAGCTTAAGAAAGACATGTAATCAAAAATAATCAACCACAATACCGAAAAATCATCCCATAAACACCTCCATTGTCTTTTTCTATCATAATGGTGAATCTATCGTCCTCATAACTATACTTTGAAAAGTTTCCAGGAGCATTACATAATCCCAAATGGCATAAGCGACGATAAGCAAAAGTAACAAATTGAGCATGTGAAATGTCATTTTTTCTCTGATCATTGAGATCAATTAGAATTCTGAAAGTTACCCTGAAAAACCCATCTAAGAAAGAAAAAATACAAAGAATTCATTGCCGCCCTGCCCTGGCTAGACAATTACTAGCATTTGTCCATTCACGGGAGAGAAAATGTATCTTTACACGAGTCGCTTCATTAAACATGCCTATAATCGATACATTACTCCTGCCACCGAAAGTCTTGTCAGAAATAATTCATTATCTTCATTTTGCAACGACGGTCATTTTAATTCCTCCTTCCTTTAGGAAAACAATGGTTGGACTAACCCACCAGCTGTCGAAGAATCGTATTATATCATATCCGGCAACATAGAATTTAAATTACCGACCATCTTAATTGACCTTCATGAATTATAGTGTTACCCGTTTTGACTTTGCACCGATGGTTTTACAATCGTCATCCATCAAAATCTTATTGATACAAAAACGAGGATGCGTAAACCCTTGATATCGGTTTTTATTTTTCCAAGTCCATGGCACTTTTATGCAATTGTCAGAGCATTAATTAGAGCTTCTTTTATGAACATTATTTTAAACCTTTATGCTAAGTATGAACGGGTAACTTATCGTTTTCCGCTTCAAGAAAGCATACTCTAAGTGAGTGTGTAATTCTTTTAATTTCCAATCTCCCCGGAGGCTCTTCATTGAAGATTTCGGATCGGCCTCGGTAACTTCTTCTTTTGCTTCAGGTTCCAACTGAGTAAGTGAAACGGGTCAGTCATTATACCAATTTGTTCAGCCATAAATATCTACCTTCCGGATTTTCACAATCATCATTATCACTTACCAAAAGAGAAATGATTAGTCATAAAGAAAAGCATCTGAGATTTACTTCCCAAAGTAAATACAGAAGTAAACCGCGCAGACGTCGAAGTGGGAAAAGCCACATAGGAAAAAATCATCACTAGAAAACCTAATAAATCCGTGAACATAGTTCCACACAACTTTCTCAAAATTTTGTATGGACAATTCGTAATTACACTCGATTTGTCATACATAATAAAGAAATTTCCTGGTTGTTTGGTCTAAAATGAAGAGACGGAGCTTCGTTGTCAACACGAAGGGTTGATAGTTCTTCTCTCCATCGCACACAAATAACTACAATTAAGGTACGACCGATAATCCAAAAATGACCTATCCCATTATAAGAGTGTACTTCGGGATTAGCTTCGAAACCGGACAACTACGAAATCGGCGAGGAAAGGATGAAATTTACCAGACATTTAACTAAGAACGTAGACGGCATCGGCAAAACACCTTAGGGTAAGTTCTGGATTCGTGGGTACCGCTAACTCTCAAGTCATATCGAGTCGGAGAAAGTTTTTCGGGCCACAACGAAAGTCTATTTCAAATCGAAAGGGGCATTAGATTAATGCTCGCACCAAGATCAGACCAAGGCGTAACATAGTCTCCATTCCCCCCCCCCGGGAATTTCACAAGGAATAATGAAATTTTCCCGAACTCCTAGCTTTTTGGAGAGCTTTATTAAGGAGCAGCCGAGCAATTCCGTTCAATGGAATTTTCACTAATTATCGAGAACCTTTTCTTATTATTTAACAAAATTCCTAATCGTATGGAAGCAAAATCTCGGGCATTAAAAACAAAGCATTTATGTCCGCAAAACGTATTATCAAAACTGCAAATCATGAAACATTGACAAAAATCTTTTTTTTCTTTTTTTGTATGCACGCTTTTATTCTCTATTCTTTTTGATTGTCTTGTCTTGAAGGGTAGAATATAGTTGCCATAAGGTGAGACCGTCTTTCGGAATCTCGGGTACCGGTATCAGAGCTGATTTTGGTAAAGACTTTGCGGAATCTCGGTTCCGGAATAGGATTAAGGGGATAACCAGAAGGTGGGATTTGAGCGGTACTCCTGGAAATTATTTTGCTCACGCATTCCGTTATTTTCCTCGGTCTCTTTCTCATTCCCACTACGTAACCATTTCGGGGAAAGTTTTAGTTTGGATTTCGAGGGTCCCCTCGTAACTACACCATCTTCGGAGTAGTGATTTGCATTAATCTCGCCCTTCGGGTTAGGAATCGATTACTTCGGAATAGTACCCGAAGGGTGAGGCTTTGGGCATGAAAGAAACAACATAACAGGTTTGGAAATTATTTTGCAAACGGCTTTTTTGAAAAGCATAATTTTGACCCATCAAAGCAGTTATGTAGAATTCTTGATAGTAGTTTGAATCTCTTTTTTACATCTCTTTCATCGAAGTGAATGGTATGTGCAAAGTTCCATAATCGTTGATCATAGACTTCCATTGAAATTTCTTAAAAAATCAATTGAAAAATCGTTCACCTTGATTAAAAGGGCACATGAAAAAAAAAAAAAAAAAAAACGGTTTGATTTTGAAAACCCCTTGGTTTTTGAAAATATCAAAGCATGATTAAACTTGACCTTTAAAACCTTGATTATGGAAATTATGAGACCACTACTATTGAAATTATTCCCATAGACCTTGATTATTATAATTCCTATTTTGACTTTGATTTTGCACCGGAGCAAATCCTGGTGGTGCCATTATTGTATTACTAACGACGAATTTGTGGAGGCCCTTGTTGATTTTATAAGTATCCCGTGTGTTAGCACAAACATATTGGTTATAATCTTAGCTGGACATTATAACCAATCATGTGTCCACCACAAGTGAACAACAATTTCCTCAACCGCCTTAAAACCGTGCGGGAGGGTATAACAACCTTTTTTATGAACAATACTCTAATAAGGTCGAAAGTTGATCAGCAAGATTTGCCAATTCGTTCATACCGTTTTGCTAACAGTTTTTCCCTAGAAGTTAACCCTAGAAGCATTTGTATTGTTTATCTCGAATAGATCGCAACATTTTTGACTTGTTTTACATTTATATTCAAAGCTTCCCCTAGGTAGTCTTAACTTAACAAAATTACCAACCTCTTCCGTCGCATTTAAAAGAGTTCCATGTTCATCATGGTTTAAACCATTATAGAAAGGTATCAACCACTGAGATAACTACTTCCGAAAAATCCTTGGTGGAGGGCAAGATCTAAGCATATATACCCTTAAAACGTTCACACTTCACTAAAGATATCATTACGAAATCCTTGTGAAAAACGAGAAAATTTTGTTCTTAAGGTGAGTGGGTATATAGAAGGGGGAAAATTGGTTAATGACTTGGTAACGAGTCAACATCCCAAGGTCAAAAGAGCATTATGGGGGTACTTGTCTCCGTATAACCAAGTTTTAGCGGCTCCCTGAGCGAACATAAGGAAACATCATGAGCTTAATCAAATCACATCATTTACACATTCCCTAAATCGTAAGTCGAAGTAACCTTTTGAAACAATTAATAAACAATAGGAATTTTCAATATTCTAAAACCATGAACGGGTTCGCTTGGACCATTGAAGCAAATTATTTGATTCTCAAAAATGATGGCAATGATTTATTGGGTAAAACAAGAAGCTATCTCCTATATTCATCCGAAACACCCTCGATGTGTTTGCACGGAGGTAAATTCCATCCATAGTTCGATTCCCCCTCGCAACTAATGGTTTTTGTCCGTGAATTGACTCTATATCTTTCTAAATTACAAGGTTCAAAACAACCGAAGGTTTTTTTGATGTTTGACGACAATACTGTTACGAGTTTGCAGATCTGATGCGCATGCACTATAAAAAGAGAAAATCAAAAAGGAAAAAAATCTAAGAATGTAAAAAGAAGGAAAAAATTTTTTTCACACACTAATTTTTTTTTTCACAACAAAATTTTAAAAAACGTATACAATACGAAAGATGACTTAAACCAAATAAATCAACTACATCACGGTAGTCTTCCTGTAAAAATTTCTTTATTACGGTTACCGGTACTTAGTATAAGAGACACAAATGTCAAGTGTTAAATCTTTTGGTTCGATTTGGGAACTTTTATCAAGTACACCGTAATCTTTATATTTTAATAATATCTCAATTGAAGATTCATTGATATTTGGTGTTTCTTTTTACCGAACTTTGTTTATTAAATTTCTTTTTTAAAGGACAATTTTTTTTAATTTTTGGGATTTTGTTTTTTATGAGTATTGTTTAATATGGAAGCTTATACTATAAAGAAAAAATAAAATATTTTTTTTTTATACTTTTTATATTTTTAGATTTTTTGTATTTTAGAAATTTTTTATAACAAAAAAGAAACATTCGGGGACTAAAGGATCTTCAAATCTTATCAACAAACACAAAACGGAGAGATTTCGTTAACTCAAATCCCCTCAAAACGCTGCCAAAAAATTTTATGATAAAGCTATAAAATATACGAAGAAAATATTCCAACAAGAGCAATTAATAAAATTCCCTTAAGGAAAATTCACTCTATCATAATAATATATATAAATATTTTATATATAAATAAATATATATATAGAAAATATACGTAAGTTTAAAACCGGAAAGTTATGATTTCCCGGGTCTTATTCCCCCTCCCCCCCCTCCCCATTCAACGATTTGAGAAATTGAGAACCTCAAGCTTGATTATTGGATACTGTACTGAATGAGGGTATCGAAGAATGATTGGGTTTGTCTAAAACTACTAAGTAAAAAATCAGCAATCAAAAACAATTAAAGCACTTAAGAATTTAACGGGAAACAAATAAAACGACTAATAAGCAAAATAAACAAAATTTTAACTCCTAAAAATTTAAACTAAATTTCTAAACCTAAATATAGGACAAAAAAAGATTTTTTTATTTAAGGGGAAAAAGAAGAAACATTTTAATTTGATTATTTTTTCCGAAATTTAATTATGAATTTAAATCTATTTTTATATCTAATAAATCCTAGAATATAAATAAATATAAAATAAAGTGAATTTAATATTTTTTCCAGATCACACAAAAAGAAAAAAGGAAAAATTTTTAAGAAAAAGAATTACAATTTATGGCTTTTTAGATTTAAGAGATAGAATTTTTCTAAATTAAAACTAAGTAAAAACTTTAAAAATAATAAAACTATTAAAAAAGTAAAATCCTAAATTTTTTAATAAAATTACACATAGATAAAGAAACAGTTGCAAAAATTTAGAAAATTAAAAGCCCTAATTTTCTACTTTATTTATTAAACTTTAAAATTTAAACATAAATAAACTAACCTAATTATTTATAAAAAAATTAGAACGAATTAAAAAACTAACTAAGACTAACGGGCAAAGCTAAAAAGGGAGCTAACAGAAAACGAAACTAACAGACAAACGGACTAATAAAGAAACTTAAAATTTTCAATTCCAACCTTGAGTCCCAACCCTGTTAACAAGCAAAGACCATTAAGCACGTTGAAATTTTAAAAAGGTGATATAAAATGAAAAAACATAAAGAAGAAAGTTAGGAGAACATATGTGGAAGTGAACAACTTTAACAAAAGCACTTAGGGCTGAAAAGCACAAATAAGCTCAATAAGAGCTTATCAAAAGCTTATCCTCAGTAACTAAGGACTTCCAATCAGTTTTACAAATTAAAAACTGTAAAAATATTCCGAGAATTAGAACTCAATACGGGCGTATTGTATTTAAAGGCGGGTCCACTACCTAAAGGCGGGTCCTTCTAAATCAATAAGTTGTTCCTCAATTGTATTAAAGAGGCTTGTCTTCTACTGAAAACTATGCATTTATGAATTATGCAAAATATACGTGAAATCGATAAAGATGAAAGGATATTGGATATCCCCCAAACTAATTTCAACACAACGGAAAAGGAAGCTCAATGAAAGGGAACACCAATCACCGGGACACGAAGGCTTCAATAAAATGTTGGGTGGTTGACCTACAAAATCACACACGCAACAAACAACAAACAACGAGAGAATCGGAAAGAGGATAGCCTCTTCATCACATCACAATACATTAGATAGAAAATAGAAAGTAAAATAGAAAGGATAAGCAAGGGGGTGAAACTCCCTAACTGATGAGACGGCTATGTTCTGGTCACCGATTCACAATTGCTCGACTCGATCCCTGCATTTATTGTCCTTATGAGAGTGTGGAGATCCGGGACAACCTTGTGGTGGCGTATGTCCCCTTCCCGAAGTAATATATCACACACGTGACCAAATATACAATTGAAATTTGGGCCATCGGGTTGATATAAATCCACTGTTCCATAATATAAAAACTTGAGCAATTGTGAAAGTTCCTGACGCAACGATTTTGAAGCTTTCCGCAGAATATTTTAACCGGTGTGAAGAGTACAACTTGATCCACCAACATTTGAAGAATTGATTCTGATCTTTGAGTCGTGAAGTTTCGTTCTTTCGCCTTCCCTTGTAGAATATGAATTTGTATGGATACTCATAAGGCTTGATCTCGAAGCTCATTAAGTTCATTTAGTTGCAGCTTCCGATGATCACACTACCGCGGTTTTTGAGAAGTTCGAAATTTACGAGCTTAAAGATCTAAACAATATGCTTTGTGTTCAATTCGACATGGTACATGACAAGACTTTCCAAAACGACTAAAATGGGTGTTCATCGATTGGTGTTTTGAAAGCGTTCGAATGGCCCCCAAGCAACGCTAGCTTGTCAGACCAGAGGCAACGGTTTTTCTCCTACCGCCAGACGCTATCAAGATATCGCTTAAGACCACTATTTGACACTTCAACTTGACCACTCATTTGAGGGTTGATAAGTGTAGAATACACATATCCGTTTGTACCTAAAATAACCCAATTAAACCCAAAACAGACCAAAAATGGCAAAAATATGCTTGTATTTGTGTTTTATGTGTGCAGGTACAGATATATCAAATCACAAGAAAGCAAAAATATGCTTGTATTTGTGTTTTGTGTGTGCAGGTATGGATCAGTCAAAAATCACAAGAATACAGTCAAATTCGAGCAAGCACGGACACGAGAATCAGAAGAATACAAAAAGAAGCCAAAGGATCAAAGCCGAAGCCAGAAATGTCAACAAAACATTAGCCCACTTCTCTTTTATGAAGCCACAAGGACCAATCTTGCAAATCCCGAAAGTTATTTATAACTTGAAAAAGGGAAAAGAAAGAGAGGGACTGAAAGTGTAAAAATGCCAAACTATAACGTTTTTAACTGTCAAAGAAAGGGCGCGAACCAGTTACTGTTCACCTTTCTTCCCCGTTTCACCATCCAGGGTAAATCAAAGGGGTTTTCCAAATTAAAGGGTGCTTAGGTCAATTCATGAGCTCACTAACACAAATGAAGGGACAAATCAGTCTTTATCAAAGGATTACTTAACCTCTCCCAATCAAAGGCCACGTCAACAATGGTGAAAGCACAATGGAATGTGGGTTTTTGTGCTAAAACACTCACAAAAGAAGCACAATGCCTCCCAAAAGAGAATGACATGCTGGCAATCTTCAGGTGTCCACAAATCAATCCAACGGCCACAATAGAAGCTCAAATGATTGAAGAAATGATTGGTTGAGATTGAAAGTTTGGAGAGCAGGGCAAGAGGGCTAGAATCTTCCAAGGCAGCCTATAAATAGGCCTCACTTCTCACACACACACCATCTAGGTTTTTAGTAATATTTAGTCTAGCTTAAATTCGTATTTTTCTTAAATGTAATTTTCTTTTTTTTATGTAATCAGTAACTTTTTATTAATGAAATTTAGTTTAAATCATTCATAAGCTCTCTTTTCTTGTTATTCAAAAGCTGTCTTAATAAGCCAAATTGTCTCAATAAGCTAATAAGCTCATTTTAAGCTCTTTCAGTCTATAAGCTGAAATAGAGCTTATTTTAATTCAGTATTAATCTTACTTAAACCTTAAATCAGTTTAACATACATTTATCATGGACCTTATTGGAAATGAGCCTTTTGGAAGGGGATCTTAAATTGGAAGAGATCCCAAGGACTTTACCCTAGCTTATCTAATAAGCTAGGGAGCTTGTAGCTGCCTTTATTGGTCCTCTTGTTTAGCTAGAGGAGTTTGTAAGTTTCTCTTTCATTTCCTTTAATTCTAGCTTTAAATAGTAATCTCATTGCTTTCTATACTTAGATCTGCTTATTTGCTTATTCTCTTTGCTTATTAGTGCTTATTTGAGTTTTATCTAGCTAAATCATCTTAGTTGTTTATCTGTTTTCAATTTTCTTAGTTTAAATCATAGATTTTCATATTATTGTCTTAAAAACCTCTAAAAAACCAAAAATATAGTAAAATAGCTTAAGTCTTAGGTTATTGCTTATTTAGTTGTTAAGTCATGCTTATTAAAGTAGTTTTAATCTGTTAATTGTCTGGTATTAAGCACTTGTTTTCTAGATTTCAAATTTAGTAGCTTAATCAAAACTGTCATAGTTTTAAAGGGGTGTTTGGATTAAGCTAGTTTGACCACAATAAGTCAATTTAATTTGTGCAAACACTTTGAGTCAGTTCAGTTTTTCTAAGAAATTAAGTTTCCAAAAGATTTTAGAGTTTAGATTGCTAAGTTGAAATAGTTATGGCTTATTATGTTGGTGCCAGCACCAGGGGAAATTATCTTTGAATTTCACTTGTGCAATTGTTAATCTAAGCCCTCCAAGGCTTAGATCTTGCTTGAGCTTTGTTTAAACACTCTATTTGAGTGTGTCTTAGTGCAGGATTTCCCTTAGGAAACCTGCACTCTTGGTTTGCATTTGTGCAAAGTGCACCAGTACTAACTAAAAAGTTAGTACTGCTGTCACAGTTTGTACTGCTACCTTTGGCTTAATTTTTAGTTGAGTAAAAGTAGGATTTAGGTTTTTAAATTCAAGTTAGAAGTAATCTAGATATAGCTTAATATGGTTTAGGTTTTAGTTTTCAATTTACTGCTTATCTTCTTAGCTTATTCAGCTGTTAGAAAAAAGAACTCTGCATCAGCAGTACTAAGTGAGTTAGTACTGCTGATATTTAAACACCAATTTAAGCCAGTAATATTAAGATTTAGTTGCTTTTCTTTTAGTATTTTCTAGTCTAGGTATAGCTTAATATAGATTAGTACTTAAATTTTATTTTCTAGCTTATTATCCTAGCTTAATTCTGCTGTCAAAAGTCATTTAAAAACTATAAAAGCCAAAAACAGTACTTAGGAATTTTAGGATCTGAATTTGTTAAATTAGCTTATGAGTCTAGAATTTATAGCTTATATAGATAGAATATAAGTAGTTTAATAAGTCTTTAAAGTTTTAGAGTCCAGTTTAGCTCTTTAAGGTATTTAGCTTATTTAGTTTTTGTGCTAAATGCTTTATTTTCTGAGTTTGCTTGTTTCCTCCTCATTTTCAGTAGTCTAAAAATACTTTAAGCTTTATCATCTTTTAATTTTTAAGTTAAGCACATCATAAGCTCATTAGAACTTCTTTCCTATTACATTTTGAGCTAGTGTTAAGTTTTTTTAGCTTATTTTCTAAAATCAAGAGTTAAGGCCTCCTTTTTGAGGTCAGTTAAGAAATAAGCTCTTATTGAGCTTATTAGTTATTTTCAGCCCCTAAAAAAAATAGCTTTTTAATTTTTGTTCCTACTAGCTTCCTTTACAACTTTGCTCTTTCAAGTTTTTAGTGATAAGCACTTTTAGAATTTAAGCTTATAATTGGTCTTTGGTTATTATCGGGGTAGGACCTCAGGGACCATTCTTGTAATTTTCCTGTTTTAGTTGTTCCTTAGTTAATCCTTGCCCGTTAAGTGTTTTAACCCCGTTAGTCCTTAAGAGTCTTTCACAGTTAGTCCCTAAGTTAGTTTTTAATTAGTTTTATTTAGTTTTAATTAATAATTAGGGTTAGTTTTAATTAGTTTAATTAAACTTTTATAAAAATATAAAAATTAGGGCTTTTATTTTTAGAAAATTTCTGCACAATTTCTTTAATTAGTGTAGTTTTTATAAAAATTTTAGGACTTTATTTTTAAGAGATTTATTAATTTTATAGTTTTTAATTAGTTCGAATTTTAGAAAAATCATATCTTTTAATCTAAAAAGCTTAAAAAATGTTTTTTTTCTTTTTCCTAAAATCTTCTTTTGTCCTATTTTAGGTTTATAATTTTAGTTTACATTTTTAGGGATAAAATTTAGTTTACTTGCTTAAAAGTCGTGTTTTATTTGATTTTCGTATTTGTTTAATTGTTTAATTGTCTATTTTTGCTTTAGAGTAACAAATCATCCAATTGCTTATTCAAATCAGAATCCAAGCTTAAACGAGGTTTCAATTTCACTAGTCATTGGGAATAACGACCCGGGTGATCATATTTACCCGGTTTAGTATACGTATTCTATATTATATTATATAAATTTTTGAGAGTGAATTTTATCAAGGGTAACTTGGTAATTTTCTTAATTACTCTTAAGGTTATATTAGTATAAATATTTTACGTGTATAAAACTTACACACCAAAGACTAGCACACAAAACTTAGAAAACACTATATGCAGTCATAAACAAATCTAAAACATTTATAAATATACATATTATTTTTATTAGTATCTTAATAAAAGACAAAAGTCTAAAGAATAGGTGGGATAGTTTGAAAGCAGATAAGTCAAAGCTCCTATCTCCAGAAGTTAACTTATCCTGAAGAGGGTATAAGACAAGTTCAGTTTCAGGAACTGAACTTGGAAAGAGCATTTGTCCCATACTTAGAATAGACATTGTAATAGGGACAAGCTAGTATAAATGTACTAACCTATTAGATCTGTGATAAGTGTTCAACACCCATATAGGTGTGCCCTACCTAGGTAGTATAAATAGAACTCTTGTAATGGAGTAGATGTCAAGTTTATGCATTCAAAGTCGTAACTTTCACAGATACACATCTACTCCTCTAAATCTACTAAGTCCCTGAGCAAGCTCAGTTGGTTAGCATAGTAGTTAACTTTGCATAACACTTTAGGTTTATTCAAAGTTATTAGTGAGGAGATCACACACACATATTGTCATTCAATCCCCATTGTAGTTCCGCATACAATGAGATATAAATCTTTATAAAAAGAGTTAAACGTTGAAAAGTTATTTTTGTGTCTTTTACTTACTAGCTATATTTATGTATGAAAATCTTTTTAAACAATGGTATGTGCTTAATCACACATACCTTTTACCTTTAAAAACGAGCTAAAACAACCAAAAACGGTCTCAAAATGCCAAATATATGCTTGTTTTTCTAATTGTGTTGTGCAGGAACGGATATCTCACAAAAAGACGAAAAACCAAGCAAAAAGCGCAAAACAAATCACGAGATGGAAAAGTGTGTGAAGACGAAGCCCA
>BQNB010121321.1:0-17150 GCA_026074375.1 Tanacetum coccineum
ATAATTTGTCAAACGTAACGATATTCTTTTTCAGCCTCCCCGGCAACGGCGCCAAAATTTGACTCGCACGAACTCACACCTTTAAATGTGGATAAATATAAACAAATATAAATACAACACAAAAAGGATCAGAATCACGCGAGAGCAATGAAACCGGAAGCAGTATAGAGTGTTCCTGGGTCGTTATGTCCCAACGAGGCTAGAGATGGAAAATCGAAAGACTATTGATGATTGGTGTTTGAATATGACATGTGATGATTTGATGCTAATACTAATAAGCAAATGCACATAAAAATAAGCAAAGAAAATAAGCTGGAACAAGAATAAAAGCTAGAAATAGTGAAAACACCTAAACTTTCTAAACTAAGACACAAATAAGCTCAAATAAGCTTAAGACAAATCAAATAAGCTAAACTAACTCTAAACAAGCAAATTCAAAAAGCAATTAAGCTAAATTAAACAAGACAAACTCAACAGTACTAACAACAGTACTAACAGTTTTTAACTAACCAGAACTAACTTGGAGTTAGTACTAACAGCCAGTTTATAAGGTTAGTACTGTTATCCCGCTAAGTTAGTACTGTTAGTTCAATGAAGCAAGAAATAAGCAAATAAGCTAAACATATATTTAACTAACCCTAATAAGCTACTCAGAACTAAGAATAAGCAACTAGAATAAACTAGAATGGCAAATAAGCTAAAAAGCTACAAACTGATTTACTATTGGAAATACTTTGAAAAGGAAAATAAGCTTAAATAAGCTTACTCCTAAAAACAGTAAAAGAAAATGGTTTAATCTACTCTAAAAAGCTGAGGAAATCTTAAATAAGCAGAAATAATAAGCTGATGGGCTAAAATGAACCACCAGTACTAACTTGGAGTTAGTACTGGTAGCTATAGTTAGTACTGCTAGTTTTAAAATCCTAAAAATGAACTAGCAGTACTAACTAAAGGGTTAGTACTGTTAGTTCAAAATACCCCTTAAAGTTTTCACAAATCATTTTTCTTTTATTATAAAGTCTTATTTGGTCCCTTAATTTATTAAAAACAAGATTGTTAAAACCAAAATAGAAATACTGTTATAAACAGGTTTCAGTCAAGAATAAGCACTAATAAGCAGTTCTACAGTAAATAAGAAAACAAGAAAAAGAGAAACTTACAACACCCTTGCTCAAAACAGGGCTAAACCAAGTATCTACAAGCTCTAGCTTGCATAAAACAAGCTAGTAGTGTCCATAAGCCCATCCAGAACTGGCTTATCATCCATAAAATAAGTTGTGGTGTATTTGAGTGTGGACTTTTTAGTGACTTTACTTAAATTCTTAGTATTTGAGTTTAAGACAAATGACTTATATGATTTTATAAGGCTTAAAACATATTAAGCTAAGCTTTTAACAGAGGAGAAACAGAGAATCAAGAATTAACTTAAAAACTCAATATTTGCATTATAACTTTTTGAAAGTGTTACAAATCTGAAAAGTAAAAACTGTAAATAGTCTTTTAAAAACCTGAATAATTAAACTTAAGTAATCTAAAAAATTATACTAGGTTGACTCATATGGCCTGCCGATCAAAGGCTTACAAAAGCTCTATTTATAGCCGAAGTCTTCTTCTCTTGAGACTATCTTTCTTCTTTGTTTCCTTTTGAGGCAAACCAAGTGGTGTCTTAGTTTGTGAGAGATTTTAAAAAACCAATCACTAGCTTAATATCTTTTGGTGCTTCTTTGGGAGTCATCATAGCAAGCGAAAAACCTTGGGAATGGTGAGGGATTGCCACAATGGCACTTATACAAGCAGGGGGGGGGGGTTGATAGTAGAGGTTGTAAATGATTTTGGCTAGGGGTGTCAGAGTGGTTTTGCAGGGTAGAGTATGGACGACATGTCCAAGTTGCCTAGTTGTACCTGGGTTTTTGTTTTGGGCGGGAAGAAAGAAGATTGAGGTAGTTTGGCAAGCTTTGTCCCCGTCACTTCTGTATAACTAAACTTCAGCCCAATTTTTGCAGTATATCGAGACCCTTGTCTTTTCTTTTGCAATACAACTTGAGGTTTGGCAGTTTTAGTCCCTCAAGTTGTATTTTCTTCATGTGGCTGACTTTTGACTTTGACTGACTTTGGCTTCGGATTGATATTAACTTTTCCATCCCGTGCTTGTTTTGGTCGTTTTTGGCTTTCTTTTTGAATATCCGTTCCTGCACAATTCAAATGCAAAACATACAAATACAATGTATCTTTGGTATGTTTTTAGTCTTTTAAGTCCGTTTTTAATGGAAAATGGTATGTGTAATTAAGCACATACCACAAACTCAAGGTCAAAACATGCAAAATCAATTGACCAATCTCACGGACATGCTTTCCAAATTTGTAACTTCCAATACCGCCTCTACTTCGGGAACTCTCCCTAGTAACACTGTTACTAACCCGAAAGAGGATTTAAAAGGTATTACCACTCGAAGTGGTATAGCTTACAAGGGACCCGCGATTCATACTACTTCCTCTCCTAAAGTAGTAGAACGTGAACCCGAGGTCACAAAGGATACGATGCCTCCTACTAATAACGGAAGCATCAAAGACGTCCAACCTCCGGTTGTCCCTATTGTCCATCATGAATCAATCTCTAAGCCCGCACATGCTCCAGTTAGTGCTTCAAGGCCTAACCAAAAAGCATCAATTCCATTTCCTTCAAGAAGAAATGATGAAAGACGTCGTGAGAAAGCTAACGACCAAATTGAGAAATTCTACGAAATCTTTAAAGATTTGAGTTTCGAAATTAGCTTTACGGATGCCTTGATGCTTATGCCAAAATTCGCCTCGACTCTAAAAACCTTAATCGGAAACAAGGAAAAACTGAGTGAAATGGCTAGAACAACATTGAATGAGAATTGCTCAGCCGTCATCCTAAACAAGTTACCAAAGAAACTTAGAGACCCTGGACGATTTCTTATTCCATGTGAATTTTCCGGGATTAATACATGCAACGCCTTGGCCGATCTTGGCGCAAGCATTAATCGACTTGCCAGATTTCCGTCTGGAAAATCCTCTCTTCCCGAACTAACTCCAACTAGCATACGCTTGATGTTTAAACGGACCGTTCAATCTCTGAACCAATCGGTATCGCTGAAGACGTCTATGTGACGTGGTGAAAGTTTCCAATTTTTCTGTAATTTCGTAGTCGTCGATTTTGATCCAGACGCCCGAGTACCATCTAATCTCGGGATAGTTTCTTAAAGACCAGATCGTGCATTAATCGATGTAACGAGGTATGAAATAACCCTTCGTGTGGCAGAGAGGCCATTACATTCATCTGGACCAAACTTTCGGAGGTACACGGCTGATACAATTCATATGACGGCAAACCGAATTGACGTCATTGATAAGGCTTGGTGAATATAAACTCTCAGAAGTTCTTTGGTTTCTCAAATGTGATCTCGAGTGGCAATCCTACTCCCATCTATATCCAACTCGTCTCTACTTCTTTCTCCAACTTTAACTCCATTTCGGGACAGTGATATTCTCCTTTTCCGAGAAAGAAGCCGACTCCTATTTTCTTGCTTTAGAGGAAGATTACAACTTCACCGCGTACGTATGATCCAACATATTAGACCCTGAAGGTGACATATCTTCTCCTCGAAGTCAATTCTCAACTAGTGAACCATCCACCACCCCTTTCAATTGAAATTAATTACCAGTAAACTCGAAAAGAATCTTAAATCTGTAGAAGCAAACTCTTCATAATACATGAGCCCCCAAGGTGAACTCAAGGCTCAGCCACCTCATTTGGAATATGCATTTTTGAGGGTGACGACATTAACCGTCGATACTTTCACAAGACTTAAAGAATGGAGGAAAAGGCAGCCCTAATGGAGGTTCTAAAAGTCCCACAGATCCCGAGCCATCGCTTGGAAACTTTCTGATATAAAGGGTAGCGACCCAGAGTTTTGTACACACAAAATTCTCATGGAAGAGGACTACGAATCGACGGTTCAGCATCAAAGGCGGGTAAATCCAAAAATCCACGACATCAAGAAAGAAGTTGAAAAGCTTCTTGACGCCGGATTAATTTATCCGATCTCTGACAGTCCATGGGTAAGCCCGGTATTGTGTTACCAAAGAAGGTGGCATGACCGTCGTCAAAAATCGATGATAAGATCTATATAACCTAACTCGATGGTCACATGTGGAGGTGTGGCATCGACTATAGAAAGTTAATTGAGGCCACCCGAAGGACATTTTCACCACTTCCTTCATGACTCAAATGCTCGAAAGAACTCGCAGGAAACCAATTTCTAATTGTTTCCCTCCCGAATGGCTTTTTCGGGTATTTCGCAGATTCCCATAGACCCGAAGGAACCAAAGAAAAGACAACCTTTACTTGCCATACTGAACATTTGCCTATCGTGTCGCATGCCTTTGGGGCTATGCAATGCCTCGGCACATTTCCAAGATGTATGATGGCAATCTTCCCACCCGACATGATCGAGAAAACGATTGAAAGTGTTTAATGGATGACTTTTCATTCTTCGGGATTCTTTCTCCTTACATGCTATATCCTCACTTTGGACAAAAATGTTAAAACGGTGTGAAGACACCAATTACTCCTAAACTGGGAGAAAAGCCATTTCATGGTAAAAGAAGGTATTGTTCTTGGATACAAAATCTCCAAATCAGGAATTGAGGTCGATCGAGCTAAAGTTGATGTTATCGCCAAGCTCCCTCACCCGACTACTGTGAAAGGTGTCCGAAGTTTTCTTGGGCATAATGCCGGTTTTTTTAACCGACGTTTACATACAAGACTACTCAAAAATATCCCGCCCATGACTCATCTGCTTGAAAAGAGACTCCATTTCTCTCAAAGAGTGTATCGAATCCTTTAATAACACTTAAAAGAAAATTGACATGAGGCACTCTCGATTTTGATTTGCTCCCGACTGGGTACTTGCCCTTCAACTAATGTGTGATGCAAGCGATTTTGCAATTGGGGCAGGTCCTAAGGGCAACTAAAAAACAAGCATTTCCAACCAATCATATGCCCGCAATACAAAGTCCGAAGCTCAAGCACACTACACCTACGACCAGAAAAAGAATTACTTGCCGTAGTGGTACGCGTTTTTGAGAAATTTCGGTCGTATCTTATCTTGTTTTTGTCTAAGAGCATAGTATATACTGAGCATTCTGCTATAAAGTATTCTCTTTCGCTAAGAAATAGCTAAGCCAAGACTGATGCGTGGGAGTCCCTATATGCTCCAAAATTTGATGTTATCATCCGAGACAAAAAAAAGGAGCAGATAAATCTGCAGCCGATCATCTTCCAGACTTTAGAACCCACTCATAGATAAACCTGAGAACAAGGAAATCACTAAACATTTCCTCTCGAAACTCTTGATTCGTTTGTTCTTCGTGTTGATAGTACCCCATTAGGTTAGCACAGATGGTTTCGCAAGACGTACCATGGCGGTGATATCAAATGTCAAGGGAATGTGTATCCCAACCGAAAACAAGTTTTTTAAAGATGTCAACACACTTCTTGGATGACCCCTTTCTTTGTTCAAAATCTGTGCGGATCACATGAACCGTAGTACGTTTTAGCACCAGCAAGAAGCTCTCGACATTCTTCGAAGCTTGCCACAATGGACCCACCGGGGGACATCATGGTGCAAATCTCACCGCCAAAAAGGTCTTTGATGCCGGATTCTTTTGGCCTTCAATATACAAAGATGCACACGAGTTGGTTAAAAATTGTGACTCGTGCCAACGACAAGGAAAAATTTCACAAAGGGATGAGATGCCTCAAAATTCCATCCAAGTTTGTGAAATCTTTGACGTTTGGGGCATCGACTTCATGGGACCCTTCCCATCTTCTAAAGGCAACAAATACATACTTGTGGCTGTCGACTATCTGTCAAAATGGGTTGAAGCAAAGGCGCTCCCCACCAACGACGCCCGAGTAGTTTGCAAATTTCTTAAATCTCTCTTTGCCAGATTTGGTGCTCCCCGTGCCATCATCAGTGATCGTGGAACACATTTTTGCAATGACCAGTTTGCAAAGGTCATGCTTAAATATGGAGTCACTCATCGTCTCTCCACCGCGTATCACCCACAGA
The DNA here is from genome assembly GCA_026074375.1 of Tanacetum coccineum. Taxonomy (NCBI): domain Eukaryota; kingdom Viridiplantae; phylum Streptophyta; class Magnoliopsida; order Asterales; family Asteraceae; genus Tanacetum; species Tanacetum coccineum. Next base: position 6,099 of record BQNB010121321.1, read on the forward strand.
CAAGTGGGCAGGTTGAAGTATCGAATCGTGGTTTAAAAAGAATTCTTGAAAGGACAGTGGGCGAAAATCGTGCCTCTTGGTCGGACAAACTAGATGACGCTCTCTGGGCCTTCCGTACAGCGTACAAAACACCCATCGGGTGCACTCCGTACAAGCTTGTATATGGAAAGGCATGTCATCTGCCGATTGAGTTGGAGCACAAAGCTTACTGGGCCCTTAAACATGCAAACTTTGATCTCAAAACCGCGGGTGATCAACGCAAAGTTCAACTCAATGAATTAAGTGAACTGCGTGATCAAGCCTATGAAAATTCTTTGATTTACAAAGAGAAAACTAAGAGGATTCATGACGCAAAGATCAAAAACCGCGTTTTCAACGTCGGTGATCAAGTCCTCCTCTTTAACTCAAGATTGAAAATTTTCTCTGGCAAGTTGAAGTCCCGCTGGTCAGGACCATTTACCATTGTTCAAGTTTTTCCATATGGCACCGTTGAGTTATCCCAAAACTCCGGGCCAAACTTCAAAGTAAATGGTCATCGTCTGAAGCACTACTTTGGAGGGGATGTCCCTGCTATGGATATCCCGGATCTCCAAACCTTCCCTAAGGACAATTAAATTCAGGGAATTGGGTCAAGCTTAGTGACCCTAAACAAGCGCTTCGTGGGAGGCACCCCATGCTTATCCTAGTTTATCCGTAGTAGTATGCTAGCTTAGTAGTAGTGAATAAGTGTTTAGTTGTTGTGAGGAGGCTTGCCTCTACCTTTTCCATGTTTTGTATTTTGTGTTGTATTGTTCAGGATGTCCCGGATTTTTGAAGCCTCTCGTGCTCACGGTATTTGTCCTTCGATCACAAGAGCTTCAAATCCTCAGTTTCATTTTGGGAATCCAATATCCTAATCTTATCGACTAACGTTTATCTTTAAGCATAATTCATAAACGGCTTAGGATTTACGTAGAGACCCTTCGTAAAACATTGAGGACAATGTTTCATTCTAGTATGGGGGGGGGATCTTCGATTTGATTGTGCCTGCAGCCGTTGTTTTCACGTAATCCCGTTTTTACCACCAAAATTTCAAAAAAAATGAAAAATTTTAAAAATTTCAAAAATAAAATAAGTGTTTTGTCACAATTTTGACTTTCCTGCTGGGTAGAATAAGAGTAAATTTTGACTCGATCGAGCGTGTTGAGCTCTAGCTTGTTCCTTAACTTTTAGACTAAGCGTTCGCGAATATTCGCGAAGAACGGAAAATGATAGTGTAAGTATGAGTTGGATGCTAAACAAGGATTATTTGGAAATCTTAAAAGCTCATGTGTGTAATTTGTCGCTTTTTCTCCCATAAGCTCTTAACCTGATTAATATACGTGCTACTTTTGGAGATTAAACTTAAATCAATAATTTTTATGTAGTATATAGCAAAAACTTTAGCCTTAGTTCAAATTTATACTTGAATTTTTCAAAAAGACGTCTTCCCTATATATATATATATATATATATATATATATATATATATAATGATGATGAAAAATGAAAAATCTATAATAAATATATGGTTGTGGGCTGATAAAAGTTTGCTGTATCTTGCCGGCTCACAACCGATGTTACAGCCTTCTAAAGAAAGCCCATAGTAAGAATAATAATCCGAGACTGATAAAAGTTTGCTGCATCTTGCCGGCTCACAACCGATGTTGCAGCCTTCTAAAAGGTCGAAGGTTACAATTGCATAAGTGTTTAATATTAAGTGTGAATTAATAAATAAAAGATCTCTTTTTGTTAAATTTAAATATGCTTTTAAACTCTGACTATTCTATTTTATAAGCTATGTGTATATGGCAAACCTAAGAGTTTTTGAAACCTAAGGTCCGTGAGTCCCGATACTAGTCTCTGTGAGGATTGCTGATCCTTTTTGTCAAAAGCCTGGTCACTTAGCCGCAAGGTTGGGATGTCTTCTCCGAGGATGAAAGTCGCTACATGGGTGATCTGCCTTTCAAACTCATTATTCTGGGTTGGAACAGAAATTATAGAATTTTGCAAACATTGATCAAAGTGAATTCAAAATAGCACATACACACTAAGATATACTAAATTGCGAGAGTGAAACAGTTCACAAGTTGCAAATATGAGTAGTATTAGCATCTTAACTCATATTTTGCAGTGATTTCATTTTAAGCTTGGTTTGGAATAAGTGAAAAGTCAGGGACGATGAATTTATCCTTGTTGGGGCAATCTTGGATCAAAATGCATCTTGTTCTATGATCCCTTAAAGTTATCAAATAACGAAAGTCAAATAAATTAGTTAGTTGCTCGAAATAAAAAAAACAAAAATATGTGTAGGAATAAGAGTATATATTTAAAAATGGTAAAGACGGGGGCTTTTCAAAACTTATGAGTCTTTACTTCCCTTTGACGAACACTTAGCTACTTTTCAAGGTTATTACTTAAGGGAGATCGAGATTCTTGGTTTTCTAAGTGCTTACTTCTTAGCATTGCGTGAGGACACGACAATACCTTAGTATGCGGGATTTTGGTATGTGCTTAATTACACATACCATTTTCCATTAAAATCATACTTAAATGACCCAAAACGTACCAGATTAAATACCATTGTATTTGTATGTTTTTACTTAATTTGTGTAGGAAAAGGGATATCCGACAAGTCATATGGTCAAAAAATCCAAGCAAAAACAGACAAAACCAAGTACGGGATGGAAAAGCATGGAAAAGATAAAGTCAACAAAAGTCAAAGCCAAGAAGTCACCAAGTCAAAGAAAATACAACTTTAGGGACCAAATTTGCCAAATCCTAAAGTTGTATAACAAGGATAAATACTACAAGGATGAAGTTGTAAATCAGCCATAATATATCTTTAGGGGGCCATTTCTGCCAAACCACCTAAGTCTATATACAAAAGGATCCATTGATGTAATAGCCCTTATAACTTAGAGGGGATAATTCTGCCAATTTCCTTTTAACTTTATACCTAAAGGACGAATTGTGCAAAAGTCCCATATAACATGAGGGACTCATGTTGCCAAGCTCCTAAACTTCACCCCTGTCATACCATTTAACCAAATTTCCCTCCCAACAAACCTCATACTATCTACGCTTCCCTTGCCCCTCATTCGACATGTTACATAACAGCCGATAAACCTTAATACACCCTTCTCCCACCCCCCTACATCGGATATTTTCCACCTGGCAATAATCCCTTAAAAGACTATTGGCCAAGGGATCAAAGGTTGAGATTACTCGGATTGGGCTCCAAGGAGATTTGAGGGCTGAGATGAATGTTAGGGTCTCACTCACACAACAAAAACACATTGTGTTTTCCCTCTCTGAAGAAACACATGAAGAAGAGGACAAAAGACCAAAGATGCTCAAGACTTAGTCGATTCTATATATAGTTCTTTGTAAGCCATTGTGGCAGGGAGGAAGTAGTTTTTTTTAGAGTTAACCTAGCTTATTTTTAAGTCATCTTTGCTTATTGTCTTTTAGTCTACAAGTATTGTAACCTGTTTTTAAGATTAATTTGAAGATTTTAAGTGTTTTCAGTTAACTTTGTATTTTTGTTGTTGACTTATTATTTAAAAGTGTCTCAGCTATTTTAAATAATCATTTAAGGCACACTAGAAATCTGTTTCAAGTTAAATATAAGTACTTAAGGAAAATTCTAAAAAAACCAAAAAGAAAATCCCATTTCTAATTACCTCAGCAACCATGATGATAGCTTAACTTTGGAAGAGCTTATAGACCCACTAGATTGTCTTTTGACAAGTCTATAGCTTGTAGAATCTTTATTTAACCCTGTTTAGAGCAAGGGTTTGGTAAGTTTTTCTTGTTTTTCCATTTTAGCTTTTCTACTGTTCATCTGCTTATTGCTTATATTCCTATCTATTTTCTTGTTTTTCCTGCTTAATCATGTCTTTTAATGCTTATTTGTCTTTATTTGATGTTTTGATATCCTTTGTTTAAGTTTTGCTCTCAATGCCATATTTGCCTTTTGATATTAGCTCTTATCTTATCGTGTTATTTATCTCTTAATTCTTGTTGCTTTTAGCTTATTTTTGCTTATCTTATCTTTGTTATCATCTGTCTTTAAAAGCTTTACCTTAAATCTTTATAAGTCAGTTTTAAAAAGCACTTTAGAAAGTTAAGGGAGTGTTTGGGTTAAGGGTACAAAACGGGTCACATTGGTTTAAAAATATTGTGGGTCACTTTGCTACACTTTGAGCAACTTTTTTAGCACTCTTCGTCAGTTTTTGAAACAATTTAAGTTAAAAATTGAGTTTATGGTTTTTCTAAATAACTCCTTTGAAACTGTTAGTCCAAAACAGTCCAAGAAGCTTATTTGGTTAAGGACATTTTAACATCAATTTGATGTCTTGTCTTAGTGTTCTTTTTAGGGTCTCATTTCTGTAAGTTAAATTCATCTTCGGTTTCCTCTTGTTTGTTAAATTTTGTCAATCTTTTTAGTCAAACTTTTTAGTTTTAAAATGCATTTTTATTTTCTCAATATCTAGGATTGAAAAAACTGATTTCTAGCTTATGAAAATTTAGGGTTGTACAAGCTTCTTTTGAGTCACTCTAAATCTATTTTAAGCTATTTCTCCTTTTTTGAGTTATTTGTCTGCTTATTTATATGCTGGCTTTTTAGCTTATTTTTCTTTGTTAGATTCACTGCTGGTGCTAGCACCCGTTTATCTAGCCCTTTTTCTTGGCCTCATTAAGATAGATTAGTTTATATTTTTGCATTTTTAGGAAGCCTATAAGCTACTCTTTAAGATCCTATAAGCCAAAAACCCCTCTAGGTGGCTTATTTTTAAGAATAATTTAAATTTTAAAATTTTTTTTTTAAATTTTTTAAAAATTTTAAAATTTAAAAAATACAAATCAAAAGTGTGCATTTTGACTGTTTGCCTGCAAGTTTGCCCCTTAGCTTTTTGAGCTTATAATGCTCTTTATTTGGTGCCTTTCTTGTGCTTATATTTGTTCATAATAGCTTATAGGTTTAGTTTTGCATTTGTCTTAGCCTTAGTTATCCGTTCCATAGTTTATTTGCCCTTAAGACCACAGTTTAGCTTAGCTTGGGCTTAGTTAAAAAGTAAGTCTCTCTTTTTAGTTGCTTATTTGTGGCTCTTTTGTTTGATCTTTTGTGCTTATTTGTTGCTGCATTAACTTAGTAGGTTAGTTTAAGCTTGTTCTAGCTTATTTGGATTTGTCTTAAGCTTATTTGAGCTTTTGTGATTCTTAATGTATAAAATTTTAAGAGTTTTTATCCCTTCTAGCTGTCTCTTTCTTCTTGTTATTGTAATTGCTTATTTTTGCTCTATTGCTCTTTAGAATAGCTTATTGGCTGATGCTAGCTTTATTTCCTTTTTCCATAAGCTTTACTAGTGCTTATAATACTGCCTAAAATTAAGCACGTTTTAGTCTTAGTATAAATTAGCAATAAACTGCCACTTTCTTTTAGCTTATTTCGTGCTTATTTGCTAGTTGTAATTTTTTTTTCTTTTTTAAGTTGCTTATTTTTAGTTGTTCAAAAAGTTGTAAAAAAAGGAAATAAAAAATGTTGGATTTAGGGACGGCCCACTATCTCTTGTGAGCAAGACTCGAACTCGGGACCTCAAACCCCCATCAAACCAACAATTTTATTTAACACACTCAATACCGCTGGTGTGCAATTGTTCATCCGGTGTGAGTTACAAGATTTATTCTTATTAGGGCATTTTAGGCCCATTAAGCCCATAGCCGTTGTCAGCTTATTACGGCTTATTTATAAGCCCACTTTTATAGCTTTTATTTTTCCTAAATCCAGTACACCTTAATCCACTTTTTTGTTTATTTTTCACATTTTTTTATAATCGTTTGATAGTTTTTTTATCATTTTATTTACTTTTAAACTTTTTTTATTATATTAAATTAAATAAAGATCAAAAAAATTATTTTTTTTTTTAGAAAATTTTCTTTAGTCATATTACATTAGGAACAATAGAAAACTTTTGTAATGTCATTTTTCTTGCAAAATTTCGTTTTTTAAAGAGCGGGATTCGTTCCCGTGCTCGTTTTTCGTATTTTCTAGCTCAATTTAGCTCCGTTTTTGTTCTAGTTTTCTTTAAACTTCATTTTTAGTCAATTTAAGTCCATTAAAAGTGAAAAAATCAATTTAGCTTAGTTTTTGAAAAATTAGGGTTTTTAGTGTGTCGTTTTAGCTTCCCGTTTTCGTTTTTAGTATAATTTGTGTAATTTTCTCATTTTTAGTGTAGATTGCTTTATTTTTCCCGTAGATTTAGAAAATCAAACCCAAATCTTTTATATTCAAGAAAAAAAAAAAAAAAAAAAGAAACAAAGAATTGTTATTCCAAACCAACTTCCGACTTGCCAATCTCGTCTTCGTTGGGTTAAACGACCCAGGATTATATTCTATACTACTTCTGGTTTCTTGATTTTCTTGTTAATTATCCTTATTATAATATTTATAAGTTATTATATATTTATTATATAAATGGGTTAAAAAAAGAATCAATCACACATCAATTGTTAGTTATAAATGATAAATCAAATCTTTTCTATCAACTTCGCTCCACACGTTCCTTCTTTAGTATCGCTAATCTTTTCTATTTTCGGCTCTATGAAATCATTTTCATTCACATCCAAGAGCACTCGTCTCCATCCTCTTCTTATTTTCATTTTATTCTTGTTATAAAGATATATATATATTTTAATTATTGACATGTTTTGGCAAGATATTAAGTGCCATTCATATTTTTACTTTTAAAAGGTCGCTTTCATAATATTTGTGTGTAATCATAAACTAATCTCATTCTCGTTTATTAAAGCCTGGTTCTATCTTTCTTCGTAACATGTCTCGATTCTTTATATTTCCCCATCATTTAGGCTGCTTTTAAAATAATGACTACTTGTGTCTAGTTTCTACTTCTCTTTTCATGTGTTCATACTTAGCAATAATAAAACTAGAGTGCAGGGTTAGTTTCCCGCTAATGTTGTGCTATATGTATATGTGCACTTTGTCTACTAACTTTGTTTTGTTTGCCCACACATTATCTTGTTCCCTTGGTTCCCAAAAAACAATGGGGTAGCAATATACCGAGGGGGAGCATCTTGCAAGAGCTTACTCATTTAATTGCATCAAACATCTTGAGCTAGCTGATGGTAATTTATTTGATCTCATGATCTTTGTTAGAGGTTCAATTTAAAGGAATGTTATTATCATGAGGACACAAGGAGCAAGGGGGGAGCTAGGACGTTATGTGGGTAAATAGCATGGAGTTGGTTAAAACCGTGATGATATAAGACTCATTTGGATGATGCAAGCTCACCTTATAGGAAAATAGCGATCGGGGGGATTGTCAAATTACAATGAAGGGTTTATTCGTACTTCCAAATTACTTTCCACCTTTCATCAAACAACCTCAACCCTTAAGCGTCCTCTTCTCATACCTTCAACTTATATACTTGAAGTACCTTCCTTGTTTTCAAGCCTTCTTCTCATTTCTCATAACCTCGTCTAATAATTATCCATAGAAAACACAAAAAACCACCTCAAACTTATTTTCATGTTGTCTTCTCATTTCTCCAACAATATACTGGATCAATCTACCTTTTTCCTTTATTCCTGCAACACCTATACACTCGAAGTACCTACCCTCTTGTCTTGCCTACTTCTCACATTCACTGACCTTTTTACTAATACTATCCAGGGAACACACTATCACCTTCACCTTTATTTTCATATCTGCTTCCTCGTACCTAAACATCTTTTATACACCGAAGACGTCACCTCTTCTTCATATCTTTTCTCATACCTTCAATTATATGCTCCAACCATAATCTCCTAATATACCTTTTTGCTTCGACACAAAAGGGGGAGTAGGGGAGTAATAACACGATGTAACTTTTAACTTACTATGTGTTGTAGTTTACATAGTTTGTCATCATCAAAAAGGGGAGATTGTTAGTGCAAAATATTACGATATTTAATCTATACGATCCTTTCTTTTTTATGTTTTGGTGGATGAACTAAAAATGTAATTGTAATAAGTAACGTAAATGTGCGCAAGTTACTCGTAATTACAAATTATCAATGCCTACTCGCATTCCACATCTCTCGACGTCTTCAAGTCTACATCAACACCGACATTGTTTGCCCACCGACGGTTTTAGAATCACCATTAGGTAGTAACAAACACATTAAAACTTGTAGGTATGATCAAAGAAATACGTTGTGTCTTAAAAACATTAACATTTTTATAAATGTAACAAAACAATTTTTAAAATTAATTAGACAAATTTATTGTGAATATAAAGGTTAATGTTTTATGTAGTAATTATTTCAAAATTCAAATCTAGCCATTTTCCCCCCAAAACAAGTGTCACTTTCACCAGACAAGTTTGTCACCACAAAAAGACAAAAACAGGAGCGTCTGTCGGGGCGGTCCCTTAAATAGGCCGGCGGCCCCCTTAAATATCCGGCGGCCCCCTAATATATCTGGGACCGCCGTTTCCTGACAGGCTGTTTTTCAGCTCCTATAAATAGTGGGTCACCTCCAACTATTTTCACAACCCTTTTGCACGAATTTCTCTCAGTTCTTTCTCTCTCTAGATCTCACTAAATCTCTCTAAATCTTTGATCATTTAACTTGTTTAATCTTGTTTAAATGTGATCCAATCTTCTACTCTTTCCTTCTTCCCTCAAGTGCAAGAGAAGAACTTCGGTCATCTTCAAGATCCGAAGTTATGTAGTCTAGTTAGTCCATTTGTAACATTTGTTACATATAGATCGAGTCCATGTCTTCCAATCTTTAGTAGTGTGTAGATCCAAATGATGTATATATTTGGATGGGTTTATTGTGGGTTGGTTAGTATTTTAGGCCTTAAAATACATTGGTGAAGTGGTAGATTGGTTCTAGCTAAGATTAGGACTCGACATTTAGCTTAGTGTCGGAAAATAATGTAAGCGACGCGGTTTATGTGTTTAGGCCATAAAACACAAGGTTTGTTATGTTGGGCCATAAAACATAACGGGTTTGGTTGTACCCGAAGAAGAACTCGACATCTAGCTTAGTGTCGGAAAATAATGTAAGCTTTGGTATAAGGTTTTCTCCGCCGAAAGGGAGCTTGTTGATTAGTGAAGTAACTCTCGAGTTGGATACTCGAGGAGTGGAGTAGGGCGAAGAGGAGCTTCGTGACCAAACCACTATAAATCATCGTGTCGGTTTGCATTTTCTTTTACCCTTCGCTTTACTTATTTATTTATATTTATCGCTTTACTTTTATACTTGCATTGTACTCATGATTGTGTGAATGGTTGTGTATATCCTGTTAGTTAAAGTTGTGTAGCTCTTTGTGCTAAATATTGTGAGTGTGGTTATATTGTTAGAATATACTTTAACTATTGTAAACCTATGATCGACACTTCTCATATTGCGTCAAACTTGATTGGTGATTTGATACAAAAGATCTAGTCCAAAAACCTCTTCTGGAGGCGGTCCCATAAATCAGGCGGCCCCCTGATATACTTGGCGGCCCCCATATATATATGGGACCGCCGGTAGAAGAGTGATGTAATTCTTGATCTTAAAGTTTTTAATGGAAACGTATTCACCCCCCTCTACGGTTTCCACAATTGGTATCAGAGCAAGGTCACTCTAGTTTTCAAAACAAATAGTTTTTAAAATAGAGTACGATCCATGTATCAAATTACCCATGAAGGGGGATTAAATATGAAAAGTGTTTTGTTGTTTGATTCGTACTAGTTTTGTTATTAAATATACTTCGTATACTAGCTTGACTGAAAATATTCTCAAAAAGATTGGAAATGTAAAATACGTCTTTTTAAGTCCTTGGAGTAAAAATGATGTCTAAAACACGTGTTTTATGTGCTGGAACAACTCCCTGAAGTCCTACGTCCCTACATTAAATTACCAATTGATTTTATACGAAAAACATATTTTTGGGTCACTAGTGGCGGTCTCATAATAGTCCAGGCGGCCCCCTAATATTTTATGAGGGCCGCCTGTCTGTTTCAGCAAAATTTGACAAGCTTCAAAAAATCATATAAAATCGACTGTAAGTCCGTAGAAGTCGTGCCACCCGCCATTTCGAAGATAATTGAGTTTACTTTCATTTAAAAATACTTTCAAGTCTTTATTCTAAACTTAAATAAGTCAGAAATGCAAAATACTACATAATGGTCAGAACTTTGAGTTTCGTTTTAACGTAAAACTTGTATTTTACATTTTCCTTTGAGTCGGGCATTTCTAATTGATATATCTTTGAAAAATAGTGTATTTGTCCTTTCAAAATATCGATCTTAATTAATTTTTAAAATGGGGAGGAACTATTTTATTTTCAAATCAAATCAAGCTAAGTATACATCGTTATATCAAATACACAAAACAACAACGAATATCCTTATGTGTATGCTAGATGATTATGTGTGTTTACTTTTGTTTCAGCTTGGTTGATAGATATTAATAAGTGATCATTACTATTTGTAATTGAGCTAATCATATATCTAAACACATGTGCCACGTATGCTATTTGTATGTTACTAGTTTTTCAGATTATGCCTAATAGGAATTACGCTAGATTTCTTGCGTTAAGTTGCAAAATTATTTGTGCATTGCATATAGGCATAGATTACTATATTTACAAGTGTTACATAAACATCTTGTAGATCATTTTGAATGTAGTAACCTATTTAGGATTGAGAGTTCAATAGTTTGTCAAGAGTGTGGAAAAATAATGTCATAAGATAATATGTTAAAACCCGTCACTAAAATATTTCCAACACATTAACTCTCTTCCAACAAAATGTCTAAATCTTTTCATCATCTTGTATTGTTTGACCTTGGGTTGGTTAAACAAAATAAAAGATTGTATTAATACATTGGTAATTAAGTAAAAAAAATATTTTTAAACTTTGCTTGTGCTTGCATTGTTCTAACACATACACATAATTATATTCTTTTTATAAACGTATAATATTTTACAAAAGATGTGTGTTGTATAAAAATGGTTAGGAAAATCATTTAT
>BQNB010121322.1:0-20479 GCA_026074375.1 Tanacetum coccineum
ACAATATCCGAATCACACAAATACACAAGATAATTACAATAGGGATTTGATACATAGAAGAAAGGAGGAGAGATCACTAATCAACACATAGGAGTGTTCTTCTCTTGCTCTTGAATGAGAGGGAAGAGATAAGAAGAAGAGATTAGATCACTTTAAACAAGATCAAAAGATGTTAGTGATCAAGATATTTAGTGAGAGAAAGAAGGTTTTTAGAGAGAGAAAGAAGTGTGAGAAAATTCGTGCAAAGAGGTCTTATTTTCTGCAAGGAATGAAGCAGTATTTATAGGCAAAAAATCCAACGGTCACTGGCGACGGTCCCGGCGGTCTTAGATATATAAGGGGGCCGCCAGGTAGACCACACTCCCTTTTTTGTCTTTTTGTGGGGAATGTTGTATCTGGTATAGAAGCTTCCGTTTTGAGGGAAAATTTTGAATTTCAAATTTTATGTTTTTAATAAAACTTTTCTTTTAATTAGAAAATATTTTATATAATTAATTTTATGAAATTCCTTTGTAAAAATGTAATGGATAAAAGAAAAATATTTTCTTGATCACTAATCATGCTTAATGATTTGTTTGTTCATACCTTAAGTGATTACTAATCTTAGAAATGGAATTTTTCGATTAATAATTTATAAACGTTTAATTTTATCGTAAACGTTTTTTGCATTTTGTTATTTTCAAAACGTTGAGAGGTCGAAAAATATAAATAACGTTTTTAGACATTATTTTTATTAACACTTTTATTTTATATCTACGATAGAATCTAAAGATGTCAAAGAGGCATTAAAAGATGAAAATTGGGTTATAGCTATGCAAGAAGAACTAAATCAATTTGTAGCTAATGATATTTGGGAATTAGTCTCTTTACCAATGAGTCAATCAGTCATAGGAACAAAAATGGTCTTTAGAAATAAATTAGATGAAAACGATATAGTATCTAAAAATAAGGCTAGATTAATGGCACAAGGATATAATCAACAAGAATGTATATATTATGATGAAGCATATGCTCCAGTAGCTAGGTTAGAGTCGATTAAAATACTTCTTGTTATTGCTTGTGCAAATGATTTTAAATTATATCAAATGGATGTAAAAAGTGCTTTCCTAAACGGTTTTATAAACGAAGAGGTTTATGTTTCTCAACCTCCGAGGTTCATTGATTTTCAAAAACCAAACTATGTTTATAAACTTAAAAAGGCTTTGTATGGTTTTAAGCAAGCTCCCAAAGCTTGGTATGATAGACTAAACGCATTTTTGATAAAAACAAAAACAACGAGTTTCAATGGGGGGGAAAAACATTTGGTCGATAACATTGGTGGGGGGTAGGATATGGATGGGGGGTGGCACTTTTTACTAAGAAATCAAAGTCACATCTTATCATTGTTCAAATATATGTCGACGACATTATATTTGGTTCTACGAGTCAATAATTGTGTGATGATTTTGCAAAAATAATGCATGATGAATTTGAGATGAGTATGATGAGGGAGTTGAACATCTTCTTGGGTCTTCAAATTAAACAAATGGAAGACGGAATATTTCTCAATCAATCCAAATACATCAAGGAGATGTTAAAGAAGTTCGGGTTGGAAAATTCCAAACCAACTAAGACGTCGATGTCAACGGAAATCAAGCTCACTAAGGATGATGAAGCCGACTCCGTGGATAGCTCTAAATATCGAGGTATGATTGGTAGTTTACTTTATTTAACCGCAGGGAGGCCCGATATTATGTTTAGTGTTTGCTTATGTGCTTGTTTCCAAGAAAATCCTAAGACTACCCATTTAGAAGCCGTTAATCGTATATTTAGGTATATTAGAGGAACTAGTCACTTAGGATTATAGTATCCAAAAGGAACCAGAATAGAAACTATAGTTTATGCCGACTCCGACCACCGGGCGATTACGTTCATCATAAAAGCGCTAGTGGCGTTTGTACGTTCATGGGATGTTGTTTGATATCTTGGTTCGCTAAGAAACAAACGGCCCTTGCTATCTCCACGACCGAAGCCGAATACGTCTCCGCCGGGAAGGCATGTCAACAAGCACTATGGATGAAACAAGCTCTCATCGACTACGGCATACGCCTCGATGACGTTCTGATTATGTGCGACAATAAAGCCTATCGACTATTTTATTTTTTATAAAAAAAAGATAAAGAACCACCGTAACAACACTCTAGAACTAAACATATAGAAATACGTCATCACTTTCTACGCGAAAAGTCCAAAAGGGCAATATTTCTATCGAGAAAGTTGCATCCGAGGATAATATAGCCGATATATTTACTAAGCCTTTAAAACGTAAAGTATTTAATTATTTAAGATTAGGATTAGGAATGATGGAACTTATCATGGATAGTGATTCTCCATCATCTCAAAAATAATCATACGTGGAAATTTAATAAAGTAATTAATCATTATTCAAAAGATGTTAATTCTCATTACAAGTTCCAGTTACAAAACTCCCAATCGTGAACATAATCGAGATTAGAATATTACTAGATAAAGAAAATATCAATAAAATGACCATAGATATTTTTTAAATCTACATGTATGATCAATACATGAAATTACAAAATCGATTGAAAAGAACGAAACGAACAATCATCGAATTGCAACTCACACTTGTGTTGACGATGTTTTGTTGAGTTTAAATGTTCATAAATAATTGTGTTATTAGTAATGGTCAAACTTATACTAAAAGATAACACACTCCTAGTAGGATCGACTACGTTGAAATTCCATTGGGAAATTCACGACAAGTTGCACGGTTCACTCAAAACTTGGACGTCGACTCTGAAAATTATATCATATACTCCTAATAGTAAACATAACACATTCCAATTGCCAAAAACATTACATATTATCTCAATTTGCTTGAAATTCAACTATGTCCGTATTTATGGACACCTGCGGATCACGGATCCACCATATGGTAGATCCATGCATTGTTTTGCTGGATCCGTTTATCAGCAGAGCACCCTACATTTAAATTGTTATACCACTTTCCTTCTCCTCCAATAATACACCACCACCTACCTCTCATACCACCCAAGATTGAGCATTCCCGCCAACATCATTTCAAGCTATAAGAAAGATAGATCCATATATTTCAAGACATCCATAAACATGATTGTAAGTTTTTCTTCACTAAATCTTTATTTTGAAACACTTATTTTTCTTTCTATAAAAGGAAAACGATTTGAATCAATAGATTAACTTATTTTTCCATACTTGGAATTTACATTTAATGTGATTCGCCAATAATCAATTTTTCATTAAAAACCCCAAGTGTTGCTTATCTACATAGTTAATACAAATAAAAACGATTATCCTCTCTTCAATAAATCTTCAAGATTTGTAATTGATATGTTATCTTGACTCATTTAAGAGATAAAGCAAAAATGAAGATGTGTGATTAACTACATCATGTACATAAATCACATACATATATCATAACTTATTTTCAAACATACTCATCAATATTCTAATTATAAACTTACTAGGTTTAATTATGCTTGGAATGATGAAACCCGATTACAAAAGAACCAAATCCTATATACCAAAAATCCATCACCAAAGGTCTACTCCAAACACTGACAAAATCTCTTTTAAAACCCTTTAAAATCGCTTCATTCATGAAGGAAAACACATTGAATCCTCCTTTACCTTTGTCAACGGCATCGTTGATCAATTCAAGTCCATTCAATTTAATTGTCTCCTCACTTTAAATGGTCATATTTGTCCTCGTCTCATCATCGAATTCTATAGCAAATTTTAATTAATTTGTAATGTGTGTGATATGTCTCTTTCGATTGGCTTCACTATTCGTGACAAAATTCTCATAATGTGACTTGAAAAATTCGGTCAAGTCCTTCAAATTCCATTCAAAGGAACATGTATCTTCTCAAAGGAATGTTCATTAGAACTTTTGAATACTACTCGTGAAAAACATGCCTCTTATCAAACTAACCTTCCAAACATTAGAGATGTCGTTCAAAACATTTGCATTCCATCAAGTCATCAAAATTGCTCAAATCCTACCATTATCCTCTGAGATAATCTTCCTCCCAACATCAAGGATTGGGAACTCATCGTTCGTGAGAATGTCATTTGTGTCGACACTCACAAAACCTCCATAGATGCATGCTCTGCCATCATGCTCTATCCTCTCAAAATTTCTCAAGACTTTAGCCTTGCCTACTTCATTGCTCACAAAATTGAGAGTGCCAAAAATAAAGTCGATTTTCCTCTTCCATATGGTTTACTCATTACTCGTCTATACCGATTAGTTCTTGCTAAACATCCTAAACTTGTTCGTCATCTGTGGATTAATTTTAAATTAGGCATAACCCATTCTCTAAGAATCATGAATTTCTATCTTAGGATAATATTATGCTATCTTAATGAATGTTAGTAGTATCTTTTGCGTTAAACTATGCTATCTTGGACAAAATGTATGCTAATGAATGTTATGCATGCTTTATTTTTGTTAGATATATGTTTATGTTTGTTAAGGAAAACTTCATTATATTTACTATTCATTTATATGACTTTCGTGGATTCACGCATAAACAAGATCTGTGACATTATGGTGGATCCGTAGGAACTCAAATCAGTCAAATTTGTCCACTTTACTTTATCACCTATCATTTGTGCTCATCCTCTTAAACCTTAGGATAAAATACCTCCTCCATATACTCTAAAAATTCTTCATGTCAAATAATACACCCCATGTCTTTTTAAGACATGCTATCACAACCTCATACTCAAAAAATCAAATGTCTATATCCTCAAATGACTCCACACCTACAATCAAAAGGAAAATCATCCAAGAACATCTCTCAAAACTCAAGTCGGATAAAATTAATCCAAATACTATTCCACCCGAAGTCTTAGAATCAAGAGAAGCTCATTTTCACCTCATGACATGTCAATGTTGTAGTAACTCACAATGTGAAATTGGGTTACTATTACGTGAAATGCATCTCATGTTCATGTATATTCGAGAACACACTCCACGAAATGAAAGACCCTCTATCCACAACAAATTTGATCATTTAATCCCAATCACCAACCACAACCCTCATCTACACATATGTAGATGTTGTACCAACAAAGTTAATCAACTTCAATGCCTACAAGAAGGTGTTCATTTCATTTGCTCCTACATCCAACATCATCTTGGATCTTCAAACCCATCATACCTTCCGCACTAAATCCATTCCTATGGTACCTCAAACCCTTTGGATTATAAGGAAGACAAAATTTTATCCCAAGATTTAGGATCTTTAATTGTTTTCTTTTTCTAGTTTAAGATTATTGTCTTATGGGCTTTAACGCCAAATTTTATGTTTTATCTCTTATAATGAATTTAACGTTATTTCAATTTTGTTGTTGATGCTGATGTTTAATTGTATAACAATGTATATGTGTGGAATCTATGTTAGGTTGTCATATTATTATATTATATATATATATATAGTATACGTTATATATTTGTATATATAATATATTTATATATTCTGTCTTACTAACTTTGTTATGTAGCACGCATTATACATATATATACATATACATATATACATATACATATATATACATATACACATATATATTACATTACTACATATACTATATATTTTTATATATACTGTGTGTGTACTTATATTTAATATATAGTACTATTTGTATATATATATTATATATATATATATATACATATACATATACATTATATATATTTATACTTTTATACTTATATATGTGTACTTGTCTACTTAACTTTGTTTATTTAGCACGCGCATTCATAGCTCGATTCCTTGGTGCCCCAAGCAATGGGTAGCATACACCAAAGGGGAGCACTTGCAACTTAGTCGTTATTTTTTACTTTGATTCGTAAACGAAGTGACTTAGAATTCGTCAAAAACAAGACTTGCAAGGACCGTCTCTACAACACTTTTTGCTTTGACAAAAAGGGGAGAAGATATGTAAACTCATACACTAAATACTTATTTAGTAAGTTTTAAATAAGCATGAGTTTATATTTTGTCATCATCAAAAAGGAAGAGACTGTTAATACAAATATTTACGCAAAAACGATATTTATATTTAATGATCTTCATTGATTTGATAATAACAACTTATATGTCATACTACGTAAAACGTTTACGTAGACAGTTATTTAGTTCGAAGTTTATTGACGACGACCTCAAATCACTATTGTATGAATATGGCATTGATTAAACATAGTTAATGATCAGAAAGAAAAAATATTATCATTTGATAAACCCTATTCTAATCAAATGATTTAGTTACCCTATGCCATTATTTTTATGCTAGTTATATTAATCATGTAAGACAAAATAAGTTTAACCATAAGTGGAAACAATCTTTTCAAATCTTCTCAAATCTAGAAAACCTTTCCTTATTGGTGATAAGAAATATTTTGTTCTAGAAGAATCTAATAAACTAGTTTTATTTCTAAACAATACAATTACTGGGGGACCCGACCCAAAAAAAAGTGGGTCACATTAAATGTTTTTGACCCGACCCCACATTAATAAAGTGGGTCACATTAATCACAACCCGCCCGACTCAAACAGATCCGAGACCCAATGGTTGAATATTGAATGTCACCCGACCCATCCCTTTAGTTTTCTACCCTATCCGTTGTTTATACCACAAAACGCAGACCCTTTTGATACACGTGGTGTGTATGTGTCGTTTATTAACAAAAAGCACACACCAAACACATATAACACACCTCTGATCTTCTCTCTCTCTTTAACATGTCAACGATTACCCATGGTGATTTTGTTGTGGTGTTGCCATGGTTGTTGGGGTTTACTTCTTGAATGATATGATTGCATATGCTGGGGTTTTGTTCTTGAATGGTATGATTGCATACACTCCTTTTGCTGTGGGGTGGTTATGATTGTTGTTACTTCTGGGGTTAGTAGCTTTTTAATTTCGATTTAAGTTTTTCTTGCGCCCAACAATTGTATAGATTGTATAATATATAATGTATAATTAGGGTTACTAAGGTTAGGGTTTGTGGTATTTTTGTGATTGTTGGGGTTTGTATGTGTGATATCGATTGGATGCTAATGAGTATGCTATTCGAATCCATAATAGCCTCATAATAACCTCATAGTTGGCTAAAAGCGTAACCATTTTCATTTTGCGTTTTGGATGCTAATGAGTCTTAATAACCTCATACTAAATACTTATTTAGTAACTTTTAAATAAGCATGAGTTTATATTTTGTCATCATCAAAAAGGGGGAGATTGTTAATACAAATATTCGCGCAAAAACGATATTTATATTTAATGATCTTCATGTTTTGATAATAACAAATATAATGTCATACTACGTAAAAGTTTACGTAAACAAGTTATTTAGTCGAAAGTTTACTTGACGACGACAAATCACTTAAGGTATGAATATGGCATTATTAAACATAGTTAATGATCAAAGAAAAATATTATCATTTGCATAAACCCTTTCTAATCAAATGATTTAAGTTAACACATGATTAATTATAAGCTAGTTATATTAATCATGTAAGACAAAATAAGATTAACCATAAGTGGAAACAATCTTTCCAAATCTTTTCAAATCTTCCCAAATCTAGAAAATCTTTCCTTATTGGTGATAAGAAATATTTTGTTCTAGAAGAATCTAATAAATTAGTTTTATTAAGTACAAAACAATATTTTGTATAGATTTGGGGTTAATCACAAAATGACAAATGTTGTCCCAGCTCCACCCACGGATCCACCAAATACAAGGGACGGATCCAGGCAATGGTGGATCCGTGAGTCGCACGGACCAGCTGTCTGGGACATATTTGAATTTCAAAGGTTTGCCTATAAATAGCAACCTTAAGCTTTCATTTTAAACAACTCTTGACAAATATTTTTCACATACATCTTTTATCTTTTATATTCTTTGATCATTATACTTGTTACATAATCTATTACAAGTGATCAACTCATTTCCCTCTTTAGTGAAGAAACACTTAAGAAGACGTCAAGCTTCAAGTGTTAATAGTTTAGTTGTGTCATCACGTTTGTCATAATCATTCATCTTGTATATATTTTATTGTGTGTTGCGTGTATCATATGTGTATGATAGGTTAGTATTTAGGCCACAAAATACATAGTGTGTTAGATTGGTTCGATCTCGAAGTAGAACTTGGTATTTAGCTTAGTACCGGAAAAAGTGTAAGCGACGTGTACGGTTTTCTCTGCCTAAAGGGAGCTTGTTGACATAGTGAAGATAACTCTTAAGTTGGGTACTTGGGGAGTGGAGTAGGGCGAAGAGGAGCTTCGTAGCCGAACCACTATAAATCATTGTGTCATAGGTTTGATCTTTCTTATCTTTACTTGTTTATATTTCGTAGATTACTTATTTACTTATTGCATCGCTATCATATACACTTGTGTATATCTCTTGAGTTCACATAAGTCGATAATCTAAGTTTTAATTTTAAAACGGTAAAAACTATTCAATCTCCTTCTAGTTTCCACATAATATATAAGTATATGCATTTGTAATATTTTCTAATAATCAAATTAAATTATAGTCTATCTCGCTCAATATATAAGTATCCCTTAATAGTAAATTTTAATTATAGTTTAATTAGTTTACAAAATAATATTTACATAGTTTTCGACGCGTATAAATATTATATAAGTGTTACTAGAACATTTGTTAAGGTTTTTATAGCGCAAAAGGACCCGAAAACACTAATTAATATTTTTAACAGCATGCATTTTTAATAAAAAAGTGTGCAGGAAACTTAATAAATTTTTAGAAAAATAGTCCAACTTTAACGAAGTGTATCTCCTTCGTTATATTGAGTTACGGGTCGTTCAAACTCGAGGATTGAACGAAAAATCATAATCTACAAGTTTTCTCTTATAAATATTTTCTGACTCGGACCCGAAAAACGTTAAAAACGCGTTTCCATAAACTGGACAGAGAGTATATAGTGCAGTTTTTCAGAAAATATATAAGTCTCGATATGAAATTCTAATGGTCGTAACTCATTCGTTTTAAGTCCGATTTTTACGTTCTTTTTATGAAAAGAATCGTGGGAAGGTGTATTTTCATATTTTAAGGCATCGGCTTGTCAAAATAGTAATTTTGTATTTTCTAGCATACTATTCCAAATTCATTCACAGTAAGAGAAAACATGACAACATGTTTGTATTTTCTAGTCTACTAGTCCAACTTCATTCACAACAACAAAAACCATTCTAACTTAATCACTTCATTCACTTTCACAATCATCCACCATAACAATAAATCCAAACTAACTTAATCTCATCCACCACTTCATCAAAATTAATTAATATCTAAAGAACAAGAAACAATAATACAACATAACAAACCTAGTTTATAAATTACCACTTTAACAAGAAGCCATATATGTTTAACAAGTAACCTATGAGATGTGAAAAAATATTTTTAGTGTATGAACATGTCTATTAATTAATTTACATATTCTTGCAAATATAATAATATAAGGCTTTTACTTGTTTTCTTATTAAATCTTTTAAAATAACAACTAGTTGGTGATATAACTTTGTAGATGATATGTACAAAATATATAAAATGGAGATATGTGAAGTGAAAAAAATATAAAAAAGGAAGTGAACCTTAGCAAGACGAGGAGACTTAGCAAGTTTTATAACTAATAATCCAACCAAGCACCTTTAATTTTTTTTAATCAACCCTTAATAATACTTGATAATCCTTAACAAAATTGGAGCTTCCCTTGTCCTTTTTTTGTTTGCTGCAGAGTACCCAAAGAAAGAAGGAAGAGGAATTGTTTTGTGTTTTACTTTGAAAATGGTAAGGTATTAATTAGGTATATATATATATATATATATATATTATATATATATATATAAATATTCTATATCTATATGTATATATAATATGATAAATATATATATATATATATATATATATATATATATATATATTAACAAAAGTGGTAAGGTTTGAATCTCCTTTAACTCCTAATGTCCTAGAAATAGCATGATGTGTTTTGGGATAAGTTTTCTTGCCTTGTGAAGAGACTCAAAATATTAAGTTGGTGACATTTTGAATCAAAATAGAATCACATGTAAGCTTAGGATGGTGTTTATCATAAAACTGGAAGTAACAAATATCAAGGATTTTCCTATACTAGAAATAGATTGGGGGGAGGAGGGTTAGGAAGAGACAAAAGCAAAGAGGGAGTGCATTTTTTGTATAAATTTTAAATATGTATGTATATGTATGAGTAATTAAGATGCTGTTGGTTTACATGCATGCATAAAGGCTCATAATGCAAACCGTAAACGTTTACGTAAAACTAGCAAAATAAAATATAAAAACGAATAACTTATCATTGTAATAGTCGTATAACACATATTTGACATAAACTTAAATTTGTTTAATGCCTGTTTATGTTTAAAGTTGTTTTTCAGTTTACGCGATTTAACTTAACGGTCATCATTAAAAGTAGACACGTAAAGGTTCAAAGTAAATAGTTTTGAGTTTATTGACGTAAAATGACCTGAAAAATGTAGATTGTCACAGTAATAATCTTCGTACTACCTTACCCCTAATATGGTTGATCCCTCTTAAGTGTTTTAATGCATGTAATGTACTCTTAGGGACTTGTAATAGTCTTCATACTACCTTACATGTGTGTTGCCTTAACGGAATATTACATAGGCGGCAGATTCATGTAATCTGTTCATGACCTAGGAAACACTTACACAAATCATCGCAAGAGTGACAAAGCAATAAGATTAGGAGAAACAAACTAAGAAGTAGTGCATGATTATGTAAATATGTTCGTTTACCATACAAGTTTTCACCAAAATTAGTTTAGATTTATTTTTAGTTTAATTAGTTAAAACCAAAACCAAACCTCTCTAAAAACATAATTTTACTTGCTTTCAAAAAATATAAAATACCAAAAATAATCTTCTCTCAACCCTTAGACTTCTGTTATATTTTGTTCGAGCCTTCCCAATCTATTCTCCTAGAGAACGATAACAACCCCCAGTCTTGCCTATACTACACTACAACGGTTAGGTGCTCTGCCTAGGGAGTTGTAAAACTAGTGCGTTTACAACAACCGCATCAAGTTTTTGGCGACGCTACATGGGGAATAGTTAGGTTTCGAGCTTTATTTAGCTTAGGTATACTCGTTTGATTCCTATCAAGTGAGAATTTTATTTTCTGTTTATTAGATTTCTTATAGTCTATCTTTTCTTTGTGTGTCTGTTTTGTTATTTCCACTTAATTGTTCCATTCTTCATTATGGAGAACGCGAATCAATTTGTACCAGTCCCACCAAACGGGCTATGCGCTAGGGTTTCCCAAGAACTTCTAGAGCTCTGTGCAATCTCATCTATTATCAATTCTTACCTTAAGAGAGTTGACCATGCAATTCCACCCAATGAAATTTACATGGATGACCTCGAGTCCGAGAACGAATTGATCGATACACCCCTTGTTTCTCCCTTTTTAGACTCAGATGACGAATCAGATGACGGTGAAGTGATTGATGAGTTGGAAGAATATAAGAATACGAGAAACTTTTACCCTAATAGGATAACCACTTAAGGGTGGTCTAGTGGCAAAAGGGATTGTGGCTATCACTTAAAATGTGTGAGGTCTCAGGTTTAATTCCTGCTAGGTGGAAACAACCTTGAAGTGGCCACGCCAACCTTCTAAAAAGGGAGGGCTTTACCTGGTTTGAGTCTGTGTGGTGGTGGGTTCAAACATCGTGGATTATTCGGCCATTTTGTCAGAAACCATGGTTACCAAAAAAATTAACAGTCATGATGGTGAAGACTTAGCCTTCCCATGCATGATAGGTTTTAGGAAGTTCATTACTTATTTTAACCCCTTATTGCTAATAAATATTATTACGCGTAAAGCATATAACACTATAATGGTAGAAGGACTCGAAAGTACAAGAAGGAACTTAGTTGCTGTTGTCAGGGACGTTTATATGTTTGTGGGAAGTTTCACCGATGTTACGGATTTTGTGGTATTAAAAGATATAGGGGAATTTATTGTAAGTGATATGACAGATGTTGTAATGGGAAGAGCCTTTAGAGTCGTTACTCAATTAGAATACAATTATGCTAAGGGTTTAATCTCATTCAGTAAGATCTTTGATACTTACATCTTTCGGATGCCTCGCATTATACCTAGACTAAGAAACTTTGAATAAATAAGGTCCCACCATTACTAATGCTCAATCAACGAGATCTAATGAGTGAACTTAGGTATTCCCATGAGAAAAATAAGTTGATGTATTAAAACTGTTTAAATCTAGGACCCGAATACCAAGTGGGTGAAAGTATGAAAGAATGGCTCATCCGCGGACATGTGAGCATCGACGGAGTCATGTAAAGACGTGTGACTCTGAGTCTAGCTACAAGACTCGTTAAATAAACAAAAGCGATCATTGGGAGGCAACCCAATTCTTTTAATTTAATACTTTTTAGGAGTGTCTTGTGTGTTTTATTCTTAATTATTTGTTTTTATATGTTTGAATTATTATTTGATCATGCTTTGTTTTGTCTTTAACTGCAATCAAAGGTATTTCATAAAAATTGTTAAATAAAAATCCGGTTTCTAAGACCATTTCAAACATATTTAACAAATTGTTTAGATTAATTCGCGTCTTGTGTCAGTTTCGAGTTATATGATTGTGATAATTAATCTTAGTTTTTATTTAGTATCTTCTACATGAAATAACTAATAGATTTGCGTGCAGATTTTTTTTTCAGAAAATGAAGAAAAATTTATTTACAGTGTGTGGAGACGGCGTCAGGATTGATCCTAACGGCGTCACGTCTCCAACACTTGTAAATTTCGTATTTTCTTTAAATTTTGAAAAATTAATTTCATATAATTTTCAAAATTTGTAATTTTCTTTAAAACCTGCTGAAAACAATGGATTACATTAATACAATCATCCTATCTTTACTTCTTTTATTGAGTCTAAACCCTGAAAGTTTTGTTGTATATATCATTATCCCGTCGATTTTACGCCAGGTGTAGTTGTTTCTTGTCTTTGATTTATGATGAGGTGTCATTTTATACACTATTTCGAGGTCATTTAACCACCTAAATCATGCAAATATGCCCAGATTACGTGCTTAATCGTTTGTTTTCAGGTTTTTAGCACTTGGATAGCTTTTGGAGGAAATACACGTGACTTGGGCTCATTTGGGGAAGAAACAGAAAAGATAACGGACCTACACCAAATCTCTTGAAGATCCATGCAAACAGTGGCTGGAGACGGCGTCGCAGGCATAAAGCAACACCGTCATGATCTATCTAGTGATGGCATCAGGAATATGGCGACGGCGTCAAGACGTGGCCGACTTAAAGAGGATCTAGATCATCTACGTGGCGACAGCGTCAATTTGCAAAGAGAAGCCGTCGTGTCGACATCTCTATAAATATAAATCCGTTTTTATGGTTTTAGTGTGTAACTTTGGGATAATTTTGTATAACCCTAGGGAGACGAACCCTAGTCGTTTTAGGAGCTTTATAGGTCGTTTTTAGGGCCTCAAAATTCTATTGTACTACCTTGAATCCATGTTTTAATCAAGTAAGGTTATTTATCATTAATCATTCAATATGTCTATGTGTTGTTTGATTAATTTATCTTCTTTCTTTATTTATAACGTGCGAGGCTAAACCCTCTTTTGTATTTATCTATGATTGCATGAAACTTAGGTTGTAGATCCTTTTGATGTTGCTTCTTGTTGATAAATGTACGTGTTAGGCTTTAGAAAACTAGCTTTCGTTTGTATCGTTGTTGATATGTCTAGGGAAACGCGAGTAGTGTAGAAAGGATACCATCGGTAACAGTCTTCATACTACCTTACCCACTATATGGTTGATCCCTCTTAAGTTATTTCACATGCATTTAATATACTCTTAGGGGCCTTGGAATAGTCTTCATACTACCTTACTTGTGCGTTGCCTTAACAGAATATTAAATAGACAGCAAGTTCGTGTAATCCGTACACGACCTAGGAAATACTTACACAGATCATCACAAGTGTGACAAAGCAACAGATCTAGGAGTAGAAATCTGAGGAGTAGTGCATGATTAGGTAAATACACTTGCTTATCATAAAGTTATCACAAGTAGATTAGATATTAATTAGTATAGTAATTAGTTAAACAAACCAACCTCTCAAACAATAGATTTACTTGCTTTCAATAAAATATAAAAACACAAAAATAATTTTCTCTCAACCTCTAGAATTCTATTAGACCGTGATCAAGCCTTCCTAACCTATTCCCCTTGAGAACGATAACAACCCCCGAGTCTTGCGTATACTACACTGCAACGATTAGGTACACTGCCTAAAGGATTGTAAAACTTCCTGTGAAGTTCTTACGGACCTCATGTCAAGTTTTTGGCGCCGCTGCGTGGGGAATAGTTAGGTTTTGATCATAGTTTAACTTAGTTCTACTCACTTGAATCCTTTCAAGTGAGAATTTATTTTCGTATATTAGCTTTCTTATAGTCTATCTTTTCTTTTTGTTGATTGTTTCGTTACCCATTCTCGTCAACCACCATGGGAGACGCGAATCCTATCTGTACTCTTGGAGATTACTCCAAACCTAGCCACGGGGGCTACAAGAATACGATTGAGCTCCCCGTAGGGAACAATGTGGTACCTCTTCGATCCGACACTAATCGGTTGGTGCAAAATAGATGCTGATTCCATGGACTTCGGTCTGAGCAGGATCCATCACCACATGGGAGGATCTTACTACTCGTTTCTTTGCTCAATTCTTTCCACTGGGAAGGACTACAATACTCCACAACGATATCCTGACGTTCCATCAACATCAAGGAGAATCTCTATCTGAAGCATGGACTCGCTTCAAGTACTTACTACAAAAAGTACCTTATTATGGCATTTATTGTTGGCTTCAAATCCATATTTTTTATGAACATGTCTCGTTTCATCTTAAGTGCGAGATTGACCGCGCCACCGGCGGAAATATTCGTAATAAGAACCCCGACGAATCTTGGAAAATCATTTGAGAAAAGGTGGAGGTTGCGGGGGGGTGGTAGGTTGGGGGTGCTTGCCCTCTTATGACCATGAGGGCTGGAATAACGCAAAAGAATTCATTAAAACGATCAAAGCTATTTCTACACCTCAACCCACTTCAAAAACGTCTGACCGAAGACCAAAGACCAGATTAATTTCTTACTAAAGGGGTCACGACCGATGCCAGACCGATCTTAACACACGTCGCTTAAGATTATGCCGAAGTAGTTTACTCAAACCCTCGCTCGTGAAACCAAAATGAACCACCAAAGTAGAGCCCTTTCACTTTTCGCGAACGTACCGGCCCAATCCCTCAGCCCCAGGAATTAGGAACCACTTTCGAAGCTCGAGTACGGGACTACATGGCAGCTCACACCGAAAAGATAGAAAGATTTTAGAATGCCATTTTCAAACAGCGAGAGGAGATAAATGATAGGATGGCAGAAATATTCGGGCTTCTTAAAAAACTCACAACCAGTAGGGCTCCTGAAAAAGTGTGAATCAGAGGAGAGGCCAAATCCTCGGTCACCAAAAATGTAAACTCTATCTCTCTCACCAGAAGGAAGGAAGAGAGGAACGAAGATAATAACGTAGTAACCGACGATGACATTAAAAAATCTACTGGAACAGAAATGGAGGTGTTAGTAAAGGGAGCCAAGACAAAGAATGGAGCTGAAAATAAGACCAAAAAACAAGCCAATCAAAAAAGCTGAGAAAGAAGAAGCAGTAGAAGCACCCAGCTCTCAGCCCGTAGAACATTACTGAAGCATAGGGTCAATGAGAAACTAATAGAAGGGCTTGTTGAAAATCATAGGTTTAATGACTACCTATTAGGAGCCTGAGATGAAAAAATAAAAGGAAGGACTTACAACTTATTACCTAGGAGGCCTACTTATGAAGCAATCCTTAGAAAAAAGATAACAAAGAAGGAGGACATCAGAGGAAACTTCGAAATACCCTCTAACATAGGAGGCCTGAAACACATGAACGCCTCAGTTGACCAAGCATCCGACGTGAACGTCATGACCCCCTCTGCCTACGTGAAACTAACCGATGAAAGGCCTGTTAAGACAGACATTAGACTCTCCCTAGCTAGCCACTCGTATATCTACCCTTTAGGAATAACAAAGGACATATTAGTGGAGGTTGCTGAGCATGTGTACCCTGTAGACTTTGTAATCTTAGACATTAAGGAAAACGAGAAGAGGCCTTTCATCTTAGGGACATCATTCTTGAGAACGACTAAGGCCATGATTAAGTTTGATAAGGGCACCATAACTCAAGGATCTGGAAAGAATAAGATAAGCTTTAATAGGATACCTGAATCCCTTTGTAAGGACGAGAAAGGGCTTAAGAACGATATAGAGCCTATAGCCCCCACTATGACTATCAATAGGCTAGTCTTGGAATGGTAAGAAAAGATTAAACTTCACCAAGAAAAGGAGATGAAGTTTGACCGGTAGAGGAACAAAAAATTCAAAAATGAGCGACTTGCTCCTGTCAAAATAAAAGATGGAATGGATGATGAAGGAGAAGTCACGTAAGGACGTGTGACTTCAAGTCTAGCTACAAGACTCATAAATAAAGAAAAGCGCTTCTTGGGAGGCAACCCAATGTTTATTTTCCCCGCACTTAGGAGTGTCGTGTGTTTTAATTCTTTATTGTTTGTTTTATTATGTTTGAATGAATTTTGTAATCATGCTTTTTTTGTTTATAACTTCTTCTTATTTGCAATCAAAGGTATTTTGCAACAAAATAAGTGTAGGGGAATATATCTGGTTTTTAAGAACCAAATTCAAACATTTAAAATAAATTGTTTAGATTTATTTGCGTCGGTTTTGAGTCATATGATTGTAACGATTAATTCTAGGTTTTTATGCAGTGCTTTCTTCAGATTTAACTAATAAAATTGCATGTAGGAAATTTCTCATTAAAAATGAAAAAGAATTTTTCACAGACGCTGGAGACGGTGTCGGGATTAACACCCGACGGCGTCGCATCTCCAGAAATGTAAAAATTCGAATTTTTTTAGTATTTCTGAAAAATAAGATGTGCAATATTTAAAATTTGTAATTCTTTTGTAAACCTACATAAACCTATAATTACATCATTACTCTCATCCTATCTTTACTGGTTTCATATAGTCAAACCCTAAATTCTCGTTGTATTTATATCTATCCCGCCAATTTTATGCTTGGTGTAGTTGTCGTTGTCTTTGATTACAAGTTATATTTGATGAAAAGAAGCTTGGAAGTTCTTAGGAAGTTTCATTGGATGATTCTTGGAGGACGATTTAACATGTTATCGCATGTTTGTTCTCCATTAGAGAGCAAACCAGGAGAGTACTAGTTTCTTTTCTTTGTTTTCTTATCCTTTATTCGTTTCTACGGGTACTTCCATAGAACATTGGAGACAATGTTCAACTTAAGTGTAGGAGAGAAAATAAGCCTTAGAAATTATTACTTCATTTTCCATTTGCTTTGTTCCTTAAAATGATGGGTAATATATCGAAACATAGCATAAAAAGATAATTTTGACCCAAATTTAAATTTTTTTATGACACATACCGATGAAAACTGAGTATTAATAGCGTCTCATGGATAGGAATGTGTATGACTAGCACAAAAACCCTCAAAATTCCACCCAAAAAATGTGAGGTTCGCCTTTAGATCTTTAGGAATTTGGGTTTCCATTATTGGTGCCCAAGATAGTTTATACCTTTAGCTTTCTCGAGTTAAGGTTTGAATGCAGTCATATGTGTCTATTCTGTCGTTACGGATGTGTACGTATAGTCTTTGTCACCTTTTCTAGATCATTGGTATTGGTATTAGATTATATGAGTGTACCAGTGGTATATTAAATTCTGGAACTTGTTTTTTTGATGCATCCCGAGACCGCATAGTAAGTATTAGGATTTGCTAGATAAGAGGAACTAGGATTAACCCATGTTTTAAACCTGTAACTGTTATGATGGTCACACTGACTATATAGCTATCCCACACCCTTTCCATGCACTAATTTTATTGCAGGATACCCCTAGTACAACCCTTCGAGCTTATCCTTTTTCAAGGTTCTTGTAATTTTTTTGTTAAGCCGGACTATTAATGAAGAGCATTGTCAACCCTTAAACCAATCGTTACACCCAAATCGCCTTAGCCTACCTTGTATGTACTCACTTTTAGTACATTATTGTTTAAACCCAAGTTTATTATTGAGTACACGGTTGCTAAGTCCTTATCCTGGTAAATACTATTTTGGGACAATTAGGATTCATGGTATTATCCATCTTATAAAGAATTGGGGACGAAGTAATTTATTACCCCCAATAGAGCTCAATAAGCTCCATGTTGTAACCTTTGCCCTTTTTGTGTTCTGAATATTCCATATATAGTCCTTTGACTATTTGACTTTTGTCAGTTTATTTAGATTTTGTATCGTGTTGACGGTGGTGATTTTTTATGAGAATCGTGGTGATTTTATGAGTATTATGATGAATTATGGTTTATGATGATTAATAATCCATTTTGGAAGGTATTATTGTGTTATGTGTATTCCGGGTGGTTAGACCCGTGAATGTTGAGAAATGCCGAAAAACGAGTCCGACACGTCCGTTAATGTCGAAATTAAGTTTTGAAGGGTGTAAAGTGAAAATATGTCGTGTGAATACTATGTTAATGAAAAAGTATTTTTAAAGTGAATAAAAATTCTAATTAACTTTTGGGTAAATTTTACGGTTGAGTTTTATGAGCTTTTAAGTGATTTTGACACGAAAAGAAAGGCCCGAGACCACTTAGGATCCCTTGGCCGGTTATGGGAAGTGTAGGGAACAAGATGGCTAAATTTTAGCAAGTGTGTCCCAAGGTGTACACATATATTTCCACCACTAGACACTTTCCTCACAATTTCATTTCATTTCAAAAAAATAAAACACACAC
The DNA here is from genome assembly GCA_026074375.1 of Tanacetum coccineum. Lineage (NCBI taxonomy): Eukaryota > Viridiplantae > Streptophyta > Magnoliopsida > Asterales > Asteraceae > Tanacetum > Tanacetum coccineum. The sequence continues at coordinate 19,050 of BQNB010121322.1, forward strand.
TTTAGTGTGTGTGTGTGGTGCGTCCGAACCAAGCAAACAAGAAAAACCATAAATTTTCCAACTTTGATCGAGAACGTGTTATTCCGGGTTGATACGAGTGTTTAAGTATTTATTTAAAGAACGTTTGTGTTGTCCTGTTCGTGTCAAAATCTACAAATTTAAAGATTTTCTTGTAAATTTTCAAATTTAAATTTTGTTCGTCCTTTTGGGTTTATTTTGATCAAGATTGTTAGTTGATCGTTTGATAATCGATTTTTGGAAACCGAAATAATGAATTTTTAAAGGGGTGTTTGGTTCTGTGGTATAAAAAGAGAAAAAGGATTTTTGTAAGTTTTGATGTCCGTGGTCGTGATGGTTGAATAATATATGATGCTAGAATGTTTATTTTGATAAGTTGCTTGTATAGCTTATTCAGGCTTATTTTTAAGCTATTTCTTAGCTTATTTGGGCTTAAAGGCCACGTGTAAATTCCCAAAGTCACTAAGAAAGTGATTTTGATTATTTTTGTGTTTCTGGCATATGTTGTAGACTATTTTTTAGGCTTATGGTAGTAACCAAAAGCGATACGTAGCTTTATAGATTATTTTCAAGCTTAATATATGTATTTTAGAGTTTATGGACTCACAGCCCAATAAGTCTATTTGAGTCGCGGCTTAATGGGAGGGCTTATTGTGGTCCGGATTATTTTTACATATAAGTATATACTTATATATGTAAATGGGTCTTGGTTTTGGGCTTGGATTATAATTTGGACTTATAAATGTTCTAATGGACCCTTGTTGGGCCTTAAGGCCCAATAAGCGATATTTAGTAGTTATGAGAGTTTTGACGGACTTTTGAAAGTGGAAATGTATTTACAAAGTGATACTGAATGATATTTTGGAAAAACGTTTTAGAAAACGTTAAAGATAGAGATTTTGGGAATTTGTCGAAAAGTGTCGAATTTGTGAAAATTGATGAAAATGTTGTATAAACGTACGGGTCATGTCGAAATTTTGTAAAAAGTTTATACATAGAAATTTTCTTAAAAACGTGATTTTTTATTTTTAAATAATAAAATATTATTTAATTATTTTATTTATTTAATAAATTCACTAAATGACGAAAAATATAATTTTTCGCGAAACTTCTCTAATGAATTTATTATGAGTAAACGTTTCATTTTCAACCATATAATGATTATTTTGAAGTGTCTAAGGTTATCGAATGGACTTGTCGAGATATATTTATAATTAATAATTATGAATATTTATATTACTTATCTATTTTCTCTAAAATAGTATAAGTATGTATTATCAAAGAATGAGATTGATATGATTGTGGAAATGAGTAGTCAACCATCACACCAGTAAAACTATTTTGGGTAATCATACAACGCGTCTAAACTCTATGCATCAAACGTGAAGATTGGTTTGGAATTGAATGATTAA
>BQNB010121323.1:0-20479 GCA_026074375.1 Tanacetum coccineum
AGAAGTTGAAACGTTGTAGGATCCCGATTGTTAAAGTTCGTTGGAATTCTAAGCGTGGACCTGAGTTTACTTGGGAACGATAAGATTTTATGAAGGCTAAGTATCTAAATTTGGTTGTTGATCATGATAGATGAAAGTACTAGTTAAATTTCGGGACAAAATTTCCTTAAGGAGGGGATACTGTGACAACCGAGATTTAGCGAGGTTAGTTTAAGCATTAGAGTTAATTTGCTTATCTTTATGTGTTTGATTTATGTGCGTAAGTCGAGTTGGTGATTTATGTGATATGGTATATGTGTTAATATATATGTTTGTGATAGTAGAAATGAATGATTTAATCATTTTATTTCGTGTGTGATGGTGATTTTGGAAGTATAGTGATTTTCGTTATTTTATCATCGGGAAAAATTAAAGAAGTATGTATCGTTAAATTTTGAGTTGAGATTAATTAGTAAATTAAGATTTTATAATTTATATATAAACTAATAAGTAAATAATAATTTAGAAAAAATAATAATAAGTAGTGTAAGTGTTTTATTTAAGTTATGTATTTATTTAAGTATTTAAGGTAAATAAATAGTAAATAGTTTTGTATTTAAAATATATATATATATATATATAAATATATGAAGGGGGAACGAAATTGATGAGTAAAATAATTAAAAAATAATTAATTAATTATTTAAAGGAGTGTTTGTTGGATCGGTTTAAAGAAAAAAAAAGGGAAGAGTCCAAGTTTGATAAGGAAGCAAATCTTTTTTTATATTTATCTTATAATTAGTATAAATACACCCATAACCCTAAAGCCTAAATCACTTTTCTCCTCTCCCTTGTTTTGGTCGAAATTCCCCAAGAAGAAGAACATATTAAACTATTAAAAACTAAAAAAAACTATATATCTTAAAAATAGTATCTTTCGAAATAATAAAAATAAATAAACTTAAAATATAAATAAGGGGTGTTGTGTTCGGTACAAACGGTTAAAAAGGAAAAAAATGGGTCAACTTCCCAAGTTTGATAAGGAAAACATATCTAAATACTATTTATCTTAAAACTAGTATAAATACCCATGATATCCCAAACCCTAAATCAGTTTTTTTTTCTATCCCCTCTCCCTTGTGTCGACATTTATCAAGAAACAAGAAGGGAACCATCAAAAATTTTGAACAAAATATAGAATTCAAGATCGTGTGCTTTCAAGTTAAAAGGTTTTTCGTATAACCCTTATTTAATCTTTTCTTTTAATTCAATTAGTTGTAACTTTTTAATTGGTGGAATTAGGGTTTCATTAAAATTCAGTAAACATGTTAAGATGATCATTAATAATCAATTAGGATGTAATTAATAGTGTTTGGATGCGTTTGTTAGGGGTATTTATGTTGATTAACTTCGGAATTAATTACTAGGCAGATTTTTAGGTTCATCTTGTAAGTGTCCCTCTCACTTGGTCCACATGGATAGCTTTTATTGATTTTCTTAGCCTAAAATAACTACATAGAGTCTACGTTTTAACCCCTTGGTTTCAAGAATTAAAGAGTGAGTGACTGGTCAGTCAAAAATAATGTTTATAAGACTAGTTGTCAAATCTAAAGTTATTTTGTGGCAGGTGGGGAATCCAGGTGTTGTTGTTAGTGAGTCAAAAACCAATATTTAAAACGTATTTTTAAATGATGGTATTACTATAGTAGCAGAGTTCATGATTTGTAAAGATTTTACGGATTTATACTAATATGTTTAAAATGGGTCTGATCAAGCTAAAACCCTATTGATAGCGAATCAGGTCAAATTCTGGACAGCATTGTGATGTTTGACTATTATAAAATCGTTCGACTCAATAGAAATTTTTCTGTAAAAAACTCATAGAAAGTTCAAACCCATTGGGAAGGTAGGGAATGCAGTAGGAAAAGTCAATTTGATAATTTAGTATTTTATTTGTAGTCATGAAGTGACTACAAAATTCTGCAATAATCTGAAAAACGTGAATAAAGGGATTTAAGGTATTTAGAGTATAAATAATGTATGGAAAGTATGGTGTAATGTTTATCAACATAGTATAGACATTAGAATTCCATCAATTAGAAGGTTACATTCAAGTGCCAAAGGAAAGCCAATGAGTACATGATATCGATATTCAATTGTGTAGATTTTTGCTTGGAACTCTATGCGCGTTTATGAAGCTTGAGGTGAGTTTTTATAGCCCCTTCTTAATTGTTTTTCTTGGGGTGAAAATGATATAAAATTGGTTTTAAAATGTTTTAAGTGTTGTGATAAATGTTTTAGTTGTTTTGGACATTACTTGGTATTATTGCTTATGTGTTATGAGTTTTTGGATCTGAGAGGTACGCCTACCCAGTTTTGGATATGTTTATGGATCGGAGGGGTACGCGTACCCAATATGATGTGTATTTGGATCGGAGAGGTACGCCTACATCATGTTGTGTGGTTATTTGGGATCGAGAGGTACGCCTACCTCATGTTGTATGGGTTATTTGGATGGAGAGGTATCTGTACCTCAGTTATGTGGTTTATTTAGATCCGAGGATAGCGCCTATCTCGACTTTGTGTGGTACAATGTCTTGGGTGAGGCTTGGTTGCTAATATCCGAGTGCTAATCTAAGCCAGAATGTGTGAATAATTATGTATGATATTAATTACTTTGCCAATAGTGTATATCTGGTGTTCCTAATGTTTTGAACGCAGCAAGAGTAAGGTTTTGTTTTAGAAACCTAAATATCACCAAATCATTATGTTACGAATTTAAGTATTCATTTTTTGTGAGCAATAGCGAAGTTAAGGATAGTGTAAGATGCGTGGCTAGAGAGACCTTAGGTTTTGCATCATGGAGCCTTCTTTTCTAGAGTCTTTAATTTGTATTTTTGTACTTCGGATATTTTGAATAATCGAGATGATATGTTTGGATTTATTTTCCTATGTCAATGTATTGTGTGTGCGATTAACCTTAATACAAGACCCCTCTTGTGTTTGGTATCGTCATAACACTTGGTTTTTAATATAATGCATTTTAGACGTTCTCTATTGTTGACATCAATGTCTTGTGATGATGCCTATCCTGTTATGCCTTGCATTTCTGTCTTGGCGGGGTGTGACACCAGAGTCATAAGGATCATCTAGAAAATGTCACTGATGATGATGAAGAGATTGAGAAAGTGAAGAAATATAAAGAGATTGAGAAGGAAAAGAATATTGATGATGTTGAAAAGACGGATGAGGTTGTTGAGGAAAAAGATATTGATGTTGCAACGGGTAGTATAGAGTTTAGGAAAGAGAATATGCAGACACTAATTCCCTCTCCAACTAGATCCCCTAGTAAAGTTTCATCTTCTGATAAAATAGTTTTTGAGGAATTGACAGCCAATGTATCACCAACAACTGTTACTTCATCGAAATATTCGTCTACATCTAAACACAATAAAAAATCTATTTCATACAAGATGAAGATTCTTCCAGGAAGTATTACTGGCATGTGCAGACGACGTGGTAAATTTGTTCTCATATCAAAAACAAATTCATTACTCCTGAGTTCTTTATGAGCAAGATTCGAGAAGATCTTGATCATTGCAATAATGTTGTACCTAAACTGATGTTTGCAAAGACTAATGAGATGATCAACAATGGAGATCCAAGTCTTTTTAATATATGCAGGTTAACAAGGATCATGAAGTTAATCCTAATAATTGAACAAGAAATAATCTTTATGTATTTGCCCACTTCATGCACCAAAATGATTTGAAGAACTGAATTCGAAAGCACGTGGCAACATACAACTCTTAATCTTTATCTAACAACAAGTTCATCAACTACTGGAAAATCAACGGTTGATCTTCAACAATAGTTATATTTGAATATGAAGTCAAAACCTCAAGATCAAGCTGCTGATCTAGAAATATGGGAAATTTCGAAAGCCAAGTTTGAAAATCAGTAACTTTTCGCATATCACGATGAACATCATAGGAATGTTGATCCTCTTGAAGGGGGAGATACATGTCGAAAAGATATTTTGGCGAAAAGAATCTTTTGTAAATGGAAGACCAATTCTACCGACGAAGAAGCGTCTGTAATAATCAACCCTTAGGGGGAGATTGTTAGGTTCAAGAAAAGTGTTTATTATTATATGAATTGGTCTTTGTATAGTTTTGTTTAGTTTTATAGTTTTATTAGTAATTATAATGTAATAAAGTCCATCTTGGTCAAAGTTAAGTAAAGTTGACAAAGGTTTGACTAAAGTTACAAAAATAGAATAAAAAGACAATAATATTAAATACCCATCTAGGAGGGGTATTTTAACAAGTCGCACAATTTTAATTACCTTCTCCTTCCCATTTCTATTTTCCCTTTGAAATGAAAATTTAGAAAATGATGAAAAATACTCTCTAGCTCCCCTCTTCTATTCTAACACTTTCGTATGGTTACTACTATGCAAATATGACATATAACAATAATATATGTTTAAATATCAAATTTTGTTAAATATTATTACTCAACTCTTATAAAAAACAAAAAAAATGTTTTTATTAAAATTAAAAATCCCTTTGTAACAGTTCCATTATACTTACCTATTACGATTTCAAAATTTTAAATTTTTTAATATATATTACCTAAAATACATTCTTGTTAAAACTCTTTTATTATGATCTACGGTGGGAAACCAACTCTGTTAAAGGTTACTACGAAGTACAAACTTTTTCAAATGTACCATTTTGCGTAACAATCATTATGGAAAAATTTAAAACTATGTATAGGAGGATGTTTATCGATATTTCTCTATATAAACTTTAATCTAAGCAATAAAACCTACTACTTCAAGCTAGAATCTAAAAATTAAAAGCTAAATTCTATTGCTAACTGTTTTTGGCTTTTATGAATTTTTGTGACTTTGACAGCTAAATTAAGCTAGGTAAATAAGCTAGAAAATGCAAATTAAAACTTAATCTATATTAAGCTATAACTAAACTAAATCCTACTTGAATTTAAGAGCCTACAAACTATGAGTACCTAGCTAAAGTCTAAGCTAAAAGTGACAGCAGTACTAACTTCTTGTTAGTACTGGTGCACTTTGCACAAGTGCAACTCAAGTAGTGCAGGTTACCTAAGGGTAAACCTGCACTTAGACACACTCAAATAGAGTGTACAAACAAAATTCAAGCAAGATCTAAGCCTTTGAGGGCTTAGATCAAATTTTCACAAGCTAAAGGTTTAAGACAAAATGCCCTGGTGCTGGCACTCTTATATTAAGCTCAAACTTACTAAATTTCCAAATCTATTTTATGAAAACTCATTTCCTAATGTTTATAACTAAATTCAAATCTGTCTCAAAAGGTATGAACCAAAACTTTTGACTTTTGATAGTCAATTTAGCTTAATCCAAACACCCCTTTACCACTTTGACAGAATTGGCTTAATACTTAAATTGCAAAACTAACTAATAAGCACTAACTACCAGATCATTTTTAGCTTATAACAACCCTAACTAATATGCATTAAACTAAATAAGCATTAAACTAAGATCTATAACTAATGCTACTTATATTTTTGGTTTTTTAAGGAATTTTAGACAGAAATTGAAACTACTATGATCTAACTAATTAAGCTAAAACAGATGATGAATAAGCTCTAATTAACATTATAAATCACAAATAAGCAATAAGAAAGCAGATAAGCACAATTAATAAGCAAATAAGCAAATTTAAGCTATTTAAGCAATTGTTAAACTAAAATTAAAGGACAAGGGATTTAAAGGAAGACTTACTTGGAGCTTTAGCTAAACAAAAGCTATTATGCTCTTTAGAGCTTATCTACTAGCTCTGGCTTATTTAAAATAAGCCAGTAATAATCCATGAGAGCCCTTCCATGTTTGGCTCTCCTTCCAAAAGCTAATATCCAATAAGTTCAATGTACTTAGCTGTTTTTAAAGGTTTAGGTAAGAGTAATACTGAATTAAATTAAGCTCTATTTCAGCTTATAGACTGAAAGAGCTTATAATGAGCTTTTTAGCTTATTGAGACAATTTGACTTATTAAGAGAACTTATGAAAAAGAAATTTGGAGAGATTAAGTAAAACTGAATTTCATTAAAAACTTGCTTACAATACTTTTAAAGGAAAATTACAAGATTAAAACATCATTAAGCTAAGAATCTAAAATTTAAGCTACAACTCAACTAAAAACTATTTATAAAAAACTACTTCACTCCGTGTGTGTGAAGATTGAGGCTCTATTTATAGCCGTTTGGTGAAGCTTCCAGACCCTCTTGCCTTGCTCTCCACTCCTTTTAATCCTGTCCATCAAATTTTCTAATCATTGAGGCTTCAATTGTGACCGTTTGATCATTGTGTGGACACCTGAAGATTGCCAGCGTGTCATTCCCTTTTGGATGACATTGTGCTTCTTTTGTGAGTGTATTTAGTGTAAAACCCACATAAATTTGTGCTTTCTCTATGATTGACGTGACTTTGAGCTTGAGAGAGGTTAAGCATCCCCTTGATTAGACTAATTTGTCCTTGCATTTGTGTTAGTGAGCTTCTGAATTGACCATCTAACCCCTTGATTGACGTTTGCCCCTTGATTTTACCCATGTGGTGATTTGTAGAAGACAATGAATAGTAAAAAGGGTAAGGCCCATTAAGGGTTTAGAAGGCCCATTAAGCTTTTTAAGGCCCAATAAGAGGTGAGGGGACATTTTTGGACTTTTGTGAGAGTTGAGGGTTTAAAATGGAATATTATGGGTTTTGTCTTTTAATGGTTGACTGCTGTTTGACCATTGTTGACTGGATTTGACTGAGGGCTTGACTTTTCTGGCTTCGGCTTTGATTATTTGGCTTCTTTTTTAACTCTTCTGATTCTCGTGTTCGTGCTTGCCCGTTTTTGACTGTTTTCTTGTGATTTTTGATATATCCGTACCTGCACACACAAAACACAAATACAAGCACATTTTTGCCATTTTTGGTCTGTTTTGGGTTTAATTGGACCTTTTTAAGCAATAACGGATATGTGTATTCTACACTTATCACTCATCATCGGCATCATCTCCGAAAGGCTCCTCCTCCTCCTCATCATCATCATCCCTATCAGCAGGGTAATCAGCTAGATCCTCCTCGGGATCCTCATCGTCCTCCTCCGGATCAGACTCAGGAACATATCCTGGTGAATCTGCAGTGGGTGAGGCAGCAGCAGGTAGTGGCTGCTCCTCGGCCGGGAGTATCTCATCCTCCTGTGGCATGTACTCAGGGTACATCAGCTCAGGAACAAAGTCCAGTGGGGGAGGTGACTGCGGCTCCTCGGGGCCAGGTATGTAGTCAGGCGATGGTGGAACCTCGGGGCCAGGTATGTAGTCAGGCGATGGTGGAACCTGATAAGCAGCCATTATGTAAGCATATGGGTCCTCTGGCATAATGGGTGGTCCATCGACTCCTGGTGAACCAATGTCTGATCCATCCTCAAATGGACTGGACACTGCCGTGTAGGTGACCGTGGAATCTTCCGAATCTGACATAATCGTATCTGAAACTCCAACATAACTTATATTAGTATTTAATATAAGACTCTTATAGTAATATACATTTATATCATAACATGTATATCAATCATGAATATCAATCATGCATGCATCTAGCCTAACCGACTAATGAACAATTAGAGTATGTATGTCCCTTGAAAACCCCTTTGTATGAATGCAATGTTTGAAAACGGTTATAGTCCAGCAAAAACATTTGACCTGGTTCTCTATAACCTTGGCTCTTGATACCAATCTGTAACACCCCCAAATTGGGTCGCAGTGGAATAAGGGTCCGGGGCATGTTACTTCTCAGATCAATAACACAAGATAATATAAGAACGACCAAAAAGTCGTTTAAAACTGATACATTGGATTTAACAAAATGTTGTGTTACAAAAGCCCGAAGCTTTACTTGTTTACTTGTTATTATTACAAAGATTTCCAGCCCATAACAGATATACAAAATGTAATGCGACTAAATCTTTAATGCATGACTTCAAAATATAACCACCAATGTATCCTTCGCACCTCGTGCTTAATGATCTCCTGAAAAACATTGCATTTAAAACGTCAACATAAAGTTGGTGAATTTCATAGGTTTATGTAAATGTATATGCAGGACCGCAAGACTTTCCCCGTGATAATGCAACAGATGCAGACATCACAAAATGTAATTACGTTTTCCTAAGCTCATGACACCGAAGCTCGACATAAATGAATACAATATATAAATATTGCCTACATTGCCCGTGATGATGTTCAACCCGTAACATCCAAAATCCGACATGATATACGTTCGTTTCCAGTGATAGCTAGTCACCCGAACGGGGAGGTCAATCCCAAATAGATCTATCTATAATCACTCGCGCTTCCAAACCAGGAATTAACAGTTCATGATTCATGGGCATAGTGGGTTATCGCTACTTAGGCAAACACGTAATCATGATAAAATGTACACTTGCGTCCAATTTGTAAAACATGCATATGTTTCTCACCCCAAAAACTTGTAAATTAATAATTGTAAAACATGGGGCTATGAACTCACCTTGAGTGAGTAAATTGATAATAAAATATCCCAAGTAAAAACGCGTCACGCTAAATCGTAAATCCAACAACTCGTCAATACGCCATCCGAAGAAGCCTCATTATGAAATTCCCTAGTAATATAGCACTTTGATAACTAATAACATATATATTCTATATAGCTATATCACCATCTAATCGTTTAAGTGAAATCGTAATTATAAAGTAAAAACGTTTATAATTACGCCTTTAGTAAAAATGACATAACTTTGTCGTTTTAAGTCCGTTTCTCGCGTTTCTTACGCCCACGCTTTCGTATTAAGACGAGTGATCATAATATTGCATTTTTAAGTTTCTGAGATTCTGTTGTGAATAGTGTTTTTACTGTTCATTACAGAATACACCAATTAACGCAAAACTCGTAAATGTCGTATCTTATTCGTTATAGACTCCCGTTCTAGCGATTCATTTTCGAACACGTTCTCGTATTTGAAAGTTTTATCATATTATTGATGTTTACAAAGCATAAGTTACTGCCATGAATAGTAACTTTTATAAAATTTGTTTTATAAAGTATTTAGCGTCGTAAACTCGTAACTAGCGTATCTTCTTCGTTATAAATCTGATTTTTGAGTTTCTTATCATTTTGGAATCCTTATGAGATGTACTATCTTTATAAAACCTAACATGGATGTTAACAAATTAGAACCAAAACAACAAGTTTGAAAGGTTGTGTAAAAAACATGAGTTTAAGCCTCGAATTTTTGTACCAAATGCTTCAACCACCTTATTACACTACTTCACAACAATTCTAATCTATGTTTACATATATAAAAGTCCCATTAACCATGCTTGCTCAAGTGTGTTCAAGAACTACCATTTTCACTTGTAACTCATAAGTTAACATTGGAAACCCTAATTTGTACATATACATGTTTATACTTAAACAACATGTTAAAACACTTATACATCCCTTTTAACATCATATTAGCATCCATGTGACATGTAAATAAGTTCATAAAACATTAATCATAAGTAAATATCCATTTTACATATTCAAAAGTACCCTAAATGGTGATTTAGCTAAATATAACATATGAACACATAAAATCTTAGTTATGAAATGATTAAGCTTTATATATAACCTTGTGTGGATGAGTAGAGAAAAGAAAACCAATCACACCCTTGTGATTTAAACTCTTGGCTTGAAAAATTAGGATGAAACCCTAATTTTTCCCAAGTAAACCCTTTCTTCCTTTTCTTGATTCCTTCCTTGCAAATGGTTAACAAACTCTTGAAACCTTCTTAGAATACCTTAGATATGATGTGTGTATACTTTTATGATGATAGAAAATCAAGCTATGGATTGCCCAAAATACAAATTTTGAGCCGTGGGATAGTAAGTGAGAAAAGGAAGAGTTTTGTGATTTTTCTTGTAAAGAAGTGAAGTGTATGAGTCCCTAGCTTACATGTGCATGCTTATATATACTACTTGGAAGATATTATGAATATATTTGATGTCAAGTTGATCATATGAAAGGTGGCAAGGATAAGAATGCATGGAAGAAAACTAGCGCTTATCTTGTTAAGGAAATTGGCTAGTCATGGTTCAAGTTGCATGCTAGATCTTTTATGAAGATATTTGTGAAGGTTCATGGTCTGTAATCTTGCCTCCTACACAGTATACACTTCATATGCATGTGCATGTCATGAAGGATATGTTTTTAGATCTTTATGCGTATGTATCCCTTGCATTATATGAAGTATAGTGTAGTATAAAATCAAAAACAATGTATACAACTTGTAACATTGTATGTTTGATTGAATTCTTTCATGAAGAATATGTATAAAGTGATATAATACTTGAAGTTTGAAAATAAACTTTAAGGTATTGAGTAACAACATTTGGGTTATTAGAAAGAAGCGTAGATAAGTTAACGTGCTTTCGGGTAGGCCTAAACGTACTTTATCGCAAAATGTAAACACTTAACGTAACCAATAAAAATAAATTGTGCAATGATAATAATTATCCTCTAAATAATCATATAACACTTGCTTGATGTAAACATTTAATTGTTTAATGACCTTAACACGAGAATGACATTTTTTAAGTACTACGCTTTTAGCTTAACGATTACGATTTAAAAGCAAACGCGTAAAACCCTAAAAATAAATTGTGAATTACATAACGTCGTACAATGACCTAAAACATGAGGTGTTATAGTCATCTCGTATTGAAGCAAGGGGGTTCACGTCAATACCAAGACATGCAAAACATCCAAAATAAACCTAAGCAGATCAAATCAACAACATTTAATATTCAATCATGCATGAAATAAACTAGATGAATAAATTTCCGCAAGCACCATGGTCCTCTCTAGCGACTCCTCATATTCTAAGAATCCTCAGATCTCACAAAAAATGATGCTTAAAAACGTCAACACAACGGTTGGTGAGAGTCATAGGTTTACGACACACAATTCCAACTTTCAATCAATTACTATGATTAATAAAACAGAACATGGCAGGACAGTTAGGCTAGCTATTATACAGGCTAACATGCATACGTACAAAACAACCACAATCAGGATGGAACGTGTCCCACGATCCAAGTCACACTAAAATATCACATTGAAATGGGTACCCTCCGATCGAAATCACACAGTAATGGGTAGAAACTTTACCCTCTGATCGGAATCACACAATAATGGGTGGGAACGTTACCCTCCGATCCAACAACACATAAACATTTAACACATATCATATAATAGCCACATAAATGTCCATGCATCAATTAAACCACATAACCACAACAATTAAAACATTTCAAAACATTTTCATCATTTACATCCTAATTTAAAAACAATGTAAAAAAGAAGGACTATGAAACTCACCTGATGCACAACTACTTCACAATATCCTTGCAATCAACTAAACACAAATAAAACCCATGTTACACGCGATTAGGCTAAATGCACAAGACGATGTAACAATCAATTTATGGACTACTAAGTTTATATTATGATTATAAACCCTTTACCATACTTCCCATATCTCACATATACTCTAAATACCTTTAATCATTTATTCTTGTTTTTTAGATTTTCGGCAAAATTTTATAGTCACTTTATGACCACAAATAAAATACTAAATCACCAAATTGACTTTTCCCCTTTCATTCCCTACCTTCCTAATAGGTTATGAACTACTGTTATTTTTTTATAAAAAATAATATTAAACCTAACTATTTTATATAAATTCAACATCACAAAGTATTTTAATTCGGATCTGAACGCACACCAAAAAGTTTGATTTTAAAAAGAATACTTAGACAATGAATTAAGACTTGTGCTTTGAGCTGAAGTTAATAGACACATAGAATATGACCTTTGATTTTTGGCTAACCTCAATTCAACTTTTAAGTAGGGGTTTTACTCCCCGAAATCAGACCCAAATCTGACCCGAATTTACTGTTTTGATAACTTTTCTTGCAAAAATTATTTGACTAACTTCCCTACCTCAAAACCTTTCAGGGCTGGACTTTTTCGAAACTAGACTCTCTGAACTTCAATTTAGGTACATGATTCAACCCAAAACTCGCTTTATCATTGAGATATCATTCAATCAACACGACCCAAAGTTCTGCCAAACCCTAACCTTCAATTTAACGCGATCTAACCTAAACCGTTTACACCCACATGCTCTCTAATCCCGAACACTCCCATATAGATTTATATAATTAATTTTCAAAAAATTTATTAACCATAATTTATCCATCAATTTAAGTTACTATTTGAAAAGGATTAAACAAAAACTTAATGGAAAACATACCTAAACATTTACTTGATTACCCTTAAATCACCACCTTGGTTCTTGATAAAAAAAATATTTTTTTTTCTTCTTGAGGGAATCGGTCGAACAAACAAAGAGAGAAGAGAAAAATATTTTAGGGATTTATTTGTCTTATATTTATACTACCTACAATCCTAATTGCAATCAGATTTGTTTATTTTTTTTTCTTTCTTTATAACCGGCCCACAAACACGCAAAAAATTTTTTTTTTTTTTATAAAATTTTGAAATATATTCATATATACATGTTATTTATATTTTTTTATATAAAAAAACTATATTTGTTACATATTTACTTAAAACCCTTATTAATTTTGCAAACCTTTTAAATAAAAACTAGTTTTAAACTTATTATTTATAAATTTCATTTTATAAATTACTTTCCTAATTTAGAAAAACCTACGTTTAATTAATTTAAATACCAAACTTAACTAAAACCTAATAATACATTATATACTCTTTACGCTCATATATCAACTATTTACCAAATTATACGATATCGCATAAAATCATGCTATCATTTCCATTGTCACAAAATGTGAGCGAGACTCATGGACGCTCAGGCACTACTGGAGCCACACACACACTCTCTGCAACGTCAATCACTAATAGATGAACACGCATCACAGATTGATATCAAATACTCATATACGATCACATAAGCACACAATTATAACACATATAAATACTTTAGCCAACTTTAACGGTTTGACTAACCTGCTCAAGTCACGGTTGTCACAATATCCCATCCTTTAGGAAATTTCGTCCTAAAATTTAACTAGTACGTTCAACAGCACTATCAGCAAACAATCGAGGATACTTAGCTTTCATATGGTCCTCACGTTCCCACGTAAACTCAGGGCCACGCTTTGAATTCCAACAAACCTTAATGATAGAAATCTTACTACATTTCAAACTCTTAACCTCGCGATCCATAATTTCTACGGGTTCCTCAACAAAACAAAGGGTTTTGTCAACTTTAATCTCGTCTAGTGGCACATGCAGATTTGCATCCGTCAAACACTTGTCAAAGTATATGACACTGAGTAATGTGAGGCGTGGTAGTATCGCGACGGAGACTCACTGAGTTCCCCGGGCATCTGTAATCGATAACAGCCTCGACACTCACAAGCACAGTTACGTATGACGAAGCATTCAAATGGTTCTACATACCTTGATGCTAACATGTCTTTCTTCCAAGTGCAAGGTGCTGTGCTCACCTTGACTAAGGAGACTACTTAGTCAGTAAAACTTGGAATCATCAACCTCAACCTGGCTAGTAGACTACGCCTACTAGACTCTAGGTAGAGCTGAGCTCTATCTCAACACGAGCAGCGTGCAGGCTAGTACGCTTTAGTCGGAGTGCGAGCAGTGAGTTTCCTGTCTATATCAAACTACCTTATAAGTCCGTCTCTTGCACTAATTTCGTTCAATTACATGCTTCTCAAATTTCAACGGCACATAAGGGGTGACCTATATTCCTCATAACAGTGCTATCAAACGAGCACATCAATTCCTCGAATGATAACTATTGTTATAGGAAAGCTCAGCTAAAGGTAGGTAATTATCCCAACTACCACCAAAGTCCATCACGCATGCTTTCAACATGTCCTCGCACGCTCTCAACATATCTTTCAAAATCTGAATGGTACGCTCACTTTGTTTGTCCGTTTGAGGATGATAAGTCGTACGCATGTTTTAGCCGTGTTCTCAATGCCTTCTGCAATGTCTACCAAATCCGTGAAGTAAATCTTCCACCACGATCTGAGATGATCGACACATGCACTTCATGCCTTGTTACTATCTTATTAGTGTAATGTCTTGCCAAATTTCCCATTTTAAAATCTTCACGTACTACCATGTAATGGGCATACCTTCGTTAGTCTATCGACTATTACCCAATTTGTATCATACCCACTCCTTGATCTTGGCAACCTTGTAATAAAGTCCATAGTTATTATATCCTATTTCCACTCGGGCATCTCTTGTTGTTACAATAAACCCGAAGGTCTTTGATGTTTCAGCATTCACCTTTAAACAAGTCAAACAATTGCTAATATAGGTAGCAATATCCTTCTCCATACATGGCCACCATACATATCTCTAAGGCCATAGTACGTCTTATCCACTCCCAAATGTACCAAGTACCTTGATGCATGAGCTCGTCCATAATTAATGTTCTTACATCACCTATTAATGGGACCCATATAAAATACATACCTCCATCTTCTTTCCTTTCCATTAGTTGGTCCAGGCCACGCAGCATTTCTGCTGTCGCGTTCTCTACCTTGGACGCCTCACCTGGAGCAACCAATATCTTATCCTTAACACTTTACTAATAGTCATGGACATTGCGCGTACTCATCTTGATTTCACTCTATCCTTTCCACTTAATGCATCAACCACTACATTCGCACTTCTCGGATGGTAACGAATCTCACTTTTGAAATCACTAAATAATTTAATCTATCTTCGTTGGCGTATACTTAACTCCTTCTGATCGAATATGTGTTGAAGACTCTTATGATCTGAATAGATGACACTCTTGGTACCATACAAATAATGCCTCCAAGTTTTAAGGGCAAACACAACTGCTCCTAATTCTAGGTCGTGCGTTGTATAATTCTTCTCATGGATCTTTAGCTGTCTTGATGCATAGGCAATTACTTTGCCTCTTTGCATGAGTACACAACCTAATCCCTGATTCGATGCATCACAGTAGACTATGAAATCTTCAACCCCATCAGGTAGTGACAATATCGGTGCATCACACAAATTATTCTTCAAAGTCTGGAAAGCCTCTTCCTGTTCTACGCCCCACTCATACTTTTTGTTTTTCTGAGTCAACGAAGTAAGAGGTTTAGCAATCTTAGAGAAGTTTGCGATAAAACGTCGGTAGTAACCTGCTAACCACAAAAATGATCGAATCTCGGACGGTGTTGTAGGAGCTTTCCAATTCTTTACTACCTCAATTTTACTTGGGTCCACGTGAATACCGTTATGATTGACCACGTGACCGAGGAAATGTACCTCTTGCAACCAGAACTCGCACTTGGAAAACTTAGCATACAACCTCTCCTTCTTCAGCAGCTCCAACACCAACTTCAAATGAACCTCATGATCCTCCTTAGACTTTGAGTAGATCAAAATGTCATCAATGAGCACGATGACAAACTTATCTAGGTACGGTTTGCAAACCCGGTTCATCAAATCCATAAAGACTGCTGGTGCATTGGTTAACCCCAAAAGGCATAACCGTAAACTCTAAGTGTCCATATCGCGTCCTAAATGCCGTCTTTGGAATATCTTCTCCATGTACTCTTAACTAATGATAATCGGAACGAATATCTATCTTAGAGAAATAACACGAAACTTGTAACTGGTCGAACAAGTCGTCGATCCTGGGGAGATTCTTGGTGGTCAGCTAGTCCAACTCTCGATAGTCTATGCACATTCGAAATGAACCGTCCTTCTTTTTGAACAACACAGGTGCTCCCTACGGAGAGTGACTTGGTCGAATAAAACGTATATCAAACGAATTCTAAGGATTACGAACTATCGAATAGGGTAACAAACGAATATCGAATCAAAGGCTAGAAAACATATAAGGGATTTCACATATGCAAATAGACGTGGATCAAATGACATAAGAATCCTTAAAAGAAAGGATAGAATATCTATACCGATAGGAAACGCAAACAAAAGAGTCAACAAAGCGTACCAAGACAAAAGGAACACATATCGAATAATGATAAATACGAAAGATAGAATTCTTATACCAATAATCGACTTTACTCGAAAGAACCAATTAAATACTGTAAAAAAATCATTTTGAACAATAAAGAAAGTCTTTTTTTTTAAAACATTTTAAATATAAGAATCGTCTTAAATATAATCTTTATAAAATTCATTTTAAACATGGTTGTCATAAAAATCCAAAGACAGTTATTTAACAGTGTATCACAGCTTACCCATATAAATTACTTTAAACATACTTTTTATAAAAATGAAATTTATCAAAACAAGCATATAAAAATATTATCATATCTTATTCATAGAGATTATCTTAAAAAATAGTTTTGACAGTCAATCAATTATCATACTGTTTCATAAAATTTGTTGTAAACATTGTTTCTCAAAAAATAGACATTTCCATAAAAGTGTTGTATTCGTAAAAATTATTTCAAAAATAGTTTTCCCCAAACCTCATCAAGATATAATTCAATAGGATTTTTATAGTTCGTCCTCAATATAAAATATGTAACTCAACAAAGGAAATCGTAATACCCAAAAGGGATTGCAAAATACCATAAGAACTCTAACACAATCTATTGCTTGAAGGCGAAAGAAAGTACAAAGAACTATATAATCAGAATAGCAGTTAAATGAACACACACCAGAGAAATTCATACGAAGACATTGCGAACCAAAAGAAGAACGTAAAGACTAATCCGTACTCACGATCAAAAGAACAACCATTGAAAAGCGTCGGTACTAACATGTCGCTGCATGTTACCAAAACCAAAGGATATATAAAGAACGGAGTAATGATCCGCACTAATATGTTAGGAACAATTAGTGCTTAAAAGAAAATTTTGGTACTCATACGAGTAATCAATACAACGAAAGAACCAATGAAACGTACTAATATCCAAAGAAGCAGATCCGAACAACTAATATTCATCAAGACGCCGAATAGAAAAGTTAGATCATCCATACTAACATGGTACGAACAAGGAATGCTAAAATGAGGGTTATTTATCCGAACGAATAATCAACCAGACAAACAAACTCAATAATCGTAATAATAGTAATAACAGGTATCTGGGGTATCCGTAAACGATAGATAAGAGGGAAACTTACCAACTATGAAACTATTTATAATACAACCGCACATAATATATCATCTTACACTACCAACTAAGAAGCAAACACCGATCAATGCAATCATGGTCACAAGTCTATATGTGTGATGCCTTTATAATTATGTTGGCCACCCATAACTATAAGTGCATCCTTTCAAACGTGTACTTGCTTCCAAGACTACACATCTCAATGATAACACACATATATACACATATAACACATTGCACATCTTAAACCACTCCAATATAACACCAAAAACGATGCTCCATCAAAACAATATTTAATTATATATAAATAAAATCGAAAACGACAGAAAGAAAACGAAGGTCTAGAAGTGCCGAAAAGACGTAATATCTGAAAGAAATCATTAATAGCAACGTGTCGAGGTAAAAGACGGGATAAACTTATGCTGGGCCTCTCTTAGGTTTGACTTTTCTTTCGCAAGAGTCACCGACTCCGCGGGTCCAGGCCAGCTACGAGCATCCGACAAGAGATCTGAGTCGGCCTTCGCCTTCGACTCTTCTAACTACGCTTCCTCCTTTGGTTCCTCGAGAGGCTCCTCCTCAATTGGCTCCTATTCTGACGCTTCTGGTATCGAGTATTTCGTAGGTCGAAATAAAACATAGAGAAAAGCAAGAAAACAAAACACCTAGATAGCTAAACATATAGATCCTATTATGCAACTATATAAAGGACTCTTAAGTTATAGTCTAGGTCAAACCACCTACTTCTCTATAACCAAAGGCTCTAATACCAATCTGTCACACCCTGCCAAGGCGGAAACGCGAGGCGCAACGAGAATGGATATCATCACAACACAATGGTGTCTATATAGAGAACTACAACTACAATGCATAAAAGAAACCAAGGTATGGACACAAAGTGTCATGAAAATAACACTTGATGCTTGTCGTATCTCTTGAGTGTTCTTCACTAAAAGAGTGGTATGAGTTGACATTGTAAAGATTTATGTAACAAGTATAATGATCAAATAATATGCAAAAGATAAAATATGTATATGAAAACTATTTGTCAAGATTTGTTTGAAATGAAGGAGTGAGGTTGGTATTTATAGGAAACCATTTGAATTTCAAATTATGTCCCAAGGGAACAAGACGTGCGACCCACGGATCCACCATCTCCTGGATCCATGTAATGCTTTTGGTGGATCCGTAGGAGGAGCTAGGACAAAAATTGTCATTTTGTGATTAACCCTAAATCTATACAAAATATTGTTTTGTACTTATTAAAACTAGTTTAATAGATTCTTCTAGTAGAAAAATATACTTCTTAACCGAATTAGGAAAGATGTTCTAGGATTTGGGAAGATTTTAGAAAGATTGTTTCCACGTTATGGTTATCCTTTTTGTCTTCACATATTATTATTATAACTAGCTTATAATTAATCATGTGTTAAGTTAAATTATTTGATTAGAAAAGATTTATGCAAATGATAATATTTTTCTCTGATCATTAACTATGTTTAATAATGCCATATTCATACCTTAAGTGATTAGTCGTCGTCAAGTAAACTTTCGACTAAATAACTTGTTTACGTAAACTTTTACGTAGTATGACATTATATTTGTTATTATCAAAACATGAAGATCATTAAATATAAATATCGTTTTTGCGTGAATATTTGTATTAACAATCTCCCCCTTTTTGATGATGACAAAATATAAACTCATGCTTATTTAAAAGTTACTAAATAAGTATTTAGTAGATGAGTTTACATATCTTCTCCCCCTTTTTGTCAAAGCAAAAAGTGTTGTAGAAGGAGGAGAGTCTTGCAAGTCTTGTTTTGACGAATGCTAAGTGACTTGATTACGAATGCAAAGTACATAATGAACAAAGTTAGTAGATAAGCAAATATATATATGACAATCACAAATGCACAAATATACATAATGAACCTCCATCATCAACACAACAAAAGAAAATAATGCTTAATCAATTATAAGGGATTTAAACATAAAACTTGGCATTAAAGCCATTACATGATAAACCAAAAAAATAAATAAAGAAAACAATTAAAAGTTATAAATCTTAGGATATATCATTTTCCCATATAATCCGAGGGGTGAGGTGAGATTTGCACGCGGTTAATGCGGAAAGTAAGGTGGGTGTGGTAAAGGACCGAGGCGGTGTTAAATGTATGAGAACATGTAGTTGACACGGTTTCAGAGCATTAGGATTTCATGCCTTGTGGTGCTACAACATTGACAAAACATGTTGTAGAGGTGAGGCATGTCATTTGGATGAACAAAATTCAAAATGTTAAGAGAATTGGGAAAATCTTGATTTCCAAGACTTGGTGGTGGATGGTGGATGTTTTCTAGTGGAGGTGCATTGTTTTGGAGGAAAGGTGTGTTGTTGTTAATGTTAAAAAACAAATGTTGGGTTGATGGTAATGGTTTAAATCCGGGTGGAGGATTTGGAAAACCAGGAGGTGGTCGTGAGACACGTGGTGGTGGAGGAAGTTCTTGAGGTTCAAGTTTTATCAGAATGACAAAACGAAGTTTTGGTGGAGGTGCAACGTGAGTTGGTGTCGGAGACTCACTTGGTGATGATGAGGAGGTGTAGAGTGTGCTCTTGCTAGAGATGGATTTTGATAGAGCTTGTGGTGGTGAAAGGGATTTCTTTCTAGGAGGTGGTGAAGGTGTTCTCTCATTTGGTTGTTCCTCACATAAGGATGTGAGATTGACATAGTTTGGGTATTTGACACTTATTCTTATGGTTTTTCTTTTGAAGTTTAGTGAGTTTGTTTTGGATGAACTAGTCATGGTTGTAAACTAGCAAGGTTGTAAGTAAGAAGTGTAAGTAAAATGTAAGGAAAATGGTGTTTAAGGATGATGATTATAAAGGAAAAGTGGTGATACGAATTGTATAATGGTTTTTGGATTATATGGAGAACATGTTATATCCTAAGTTTAAGATCCCACATATTATCAAGAAAATTTGAATTTTGGCGCCTGGCCTGGAGATCCACGGATCCACCAAAATAACGTACAGATCTACCATGTGGTGGATCCGTGGGTCTCAAACTTTAACAAAAACGACTAGAACATCATTTCTCACTCAAAACACAAAGCATATTATCATGCAAGTAATGTTGTAGATAGATCCTAATCCTATAAAATTCATTACACAAAATATAATAGACTTGCACATTATCCTATTAATATTACACGTACTAAGTTAACGTAGTTTAGTTAAGATTTTAA
>BQNB010121324.1:0-14591 GCA_026074375.1 Tanacetum coccineum
TCGACACCGTACTTACCACGAATCTACCACCTACCGGGTACACTGCCCGTTAAAGTGTTGTTTTTGGTTAAGTCGGCAAAATATAAATTTAAAACTTGAATCTTAAAAAATATACACCACACAACGACACATCAGTTGTTCACCTTGTCCTGCATCTCCAATACCTGATCCTTAACTTCTCCTACTTTAGTCATTGCCTGCTCCTATTGAGAAGCCAACACCTCTACCTGACCCTCCAAAGTGGTTACCCTAGGCTGAATCTCCCCTATCGCAATCCCATCATCCAACTAGGCATCACTCATGTCTCCTATCTTCTTTACCAGCACATCATGTGCATGCTCTAGGTTCTTGATCTGAACACTCAAACCACCAATATCCTCATGATGCACCGCCACCCTACTTACCACCCTCAGAAATGGTCGTCCTACTAGGAATGGTAGCCCAGGTGCAGCAGTGGACGATCTACCGACCTTAAAAGTGCTAGGTGGAGGTACATCCAGCATCGGGGGCGGCATGACAGGAGCCATCAGCCACTCTCCGTTCACCTCCCAACCATCCTCATCGTCTTCTCCCTCATCATCATCATCCTCGTCGTCATCATCCATGAGCATGTCCACATCCTTATCCGGGTTCTCCATCGGCTCCATCACCTCATCGATCACCTGGTCGACCACTGGTTCTATCAAATCCGCTCCAAGAGGTCCATCCTCCTTAATCCACCCGTTCATCTTATCAGGTGACTCGACGAGTCCTGGTATCAGCTCAGCGGTAAAGAAATCATATGCAGGGTGCGGTTCTAGCTCTGCAGCGGGAAAGTCAACTACATGGTCGGGTGATGGCGGCACATCCATATCTCTACAAAGAAAACTGAAATACTTATATTAGCAATATCACACACAAACACACCACACACACACACACACACACACACACACACACACACATTATATATATAATATAACTATACTTGTGGCTAAGCCCGCCCCGCCTGGAGCGGCATGGCAAGACTTGTAATTTTTGTTTACATTTTTTGTTTGGTAAATTAAAGGTTTTTAAAAATTGTTTATATTATAGAAAGATTTTGTAATATAATAGCAATTGTTTGTCATTTATTTATGGTTTTAAGTAAACTGTATATAAATATTGTATTAAGTTTATTGCATAAAATAATAATATGACAAAACATTTTAAAAAGAGTTTGTACATTAAGCTAAGGGTCATTTACTATAAGAGTGTCCCACCTATGTATACATTCAATTCCTATAAAATTCTCTGTTTTCTACATGAAATCTATTGTGATTTAATGCAAATTTAAGTTTTTAAGTCAATTTACAATACCAGTGTTAAGTTTCTTAATCATATTGTTTTGTGTTCAAAAAGCTCTCACCACAGCTTACTTATAAGCTGTTTTCATTAAGTAAAGATAAAAAGTTAAGTAGTTAAGAGAAAATCACAAATATCACTCTCAAATATACCACAGCTTATGTTATGGATGATAAGCCAGTTCTGGATGGGCTTATGGACTCTCACTAGCTTGTTTAATACAAGCTAGAGCTTGTAGACTTTTTGTTTAGCCCTGTTTTGAGCAAGGGTGTTGTAAGTTTCTTTTTCTCTTATTTCTCTTAGATACTGCAGAACTGCTTATAGTGCTTATTCTTGATTAAAGTCTGCTTATAAATGCTTTATTTTGTTATTTGTTAATCTGTTTTTAACCAGTTTGAAATAAAAATGATTTTTGGAAATGTTAAGGGCTGTTTTGAACAAGCAGTACTAACTCCAAGTTAGTACTGCTAGTTCATTTTTGGAATTTAAAACTAGCAGTATTAACTTAAAGCTACCAGTACTAACTCCAAGTTAGTACTGTTAGTGAAAACTGTTAGTACTGGTGGTTCATTTTAGCTTATCAGCTTATTATTTCTGCTTATTTAAGATTTCTTTAGCTTTTTAGGGTAGATTAAACCATTTTCCTTTACTGTCTTTAGGGGTAAGATTATTTAAGCTTATTTTCCTTTTCAAAGTATTTTTAATAGTG
Organism: Tanacetum coccineum; assembly: GCA_026074375.1. Classification (NCBI taxonomy): domain Eukaryota; kingdom Viridiplantae; phylum Streptophyta; class Magnoliopsida; order Asterales; family Asteraceae; genus Tanacetum; species Tanacetum coccineum. The sequence goes on from BQNB010121324.1 coordinate 2,033, forward strand.
TATCAGTTTGTAGCTTTTTAGCTTATTTGCCATTATAGTTTATTCTAGTTGCTTATTCCTATTACTAAGTGTTTATTAAGATTAGTTGAACTTCTGTTTTAGCTTATTTGCTTATTTCTTGCTTCACTAAGCTAACAGTACTAACCATTAAGCTACCAGTACTAACTTATAACTAGCAGTATTAACTCTAAGTTAGTACTGTTAGTTAATACTGGTAGTACTGTTGTGTTTCTCCTGCTTTGCTTAGTATAATTGCTTTTTGATTTTGCTTATTTAGAGTCAGCTTAGCTCATTTGATTTGTCTTAAGTTTATTTGAGCTTATTTGTGCCTTAGTGTAAAAGTTTTAAGTGTTTTTGCCATTCCTAGCTTTTATTCTTGTCCTAGCTTCTTCTCTTTGCTTATTTTTATGTGCATTTGCTTATTAGTATTAGCATCAAATCATTCCTTGTATTTGCTTATTCAGTGTTAGTGCCCAATCATTCCTTGTCATATTAAAACATCAATCATCATTGTTCTTTCGATTATTTTCCATCTTAGCCTCGTTGGACATACGGATTCGCCAGCCCCTTGGGACGGGATACTAACTTTATAAATGCTTCGGTTTATTGGTTCTCGCGTGATTCTGATCCTTATTGTGTGTTGATATTTATTGGTACATAATAAAAGGGGTGAGTTCGCGCGAGTCACATATCCATAAACCAAACGCTCCCACAATTGACAGTGAAAAAAACATTTTAGATAAGATTCATAAGTTATGACATTATATTACCGAAATAAACTTAAGCTGTAAGAGATTATTGCCTACAGAATTCAAAATTAAAAGTTAGTATATTAACCTTTATGTAGTATTCAAATGTTCTTCTGGCACCATGGAGAATTCTATTAGTGTCTTCAAGTGGATTATGAAGTCCTAGAAAAATTGGAGCAAAAGATAAATCATGATTTACGTGGCTGACATTGACATGTGTAGCTCCTTTAAAAATCTGCATAAATCAAGAATAAGGGTCACACGATACATCATTTAGGTTACAAAATTATATATAATAACATAATTATATATAAAATAAACCTGTAATATAGCTTCCCATATGTGTTTAAGTGTTTATAGAGGTTACAATTCTACAATATACGCATCCTGCAATGAACAGCACCAAGGCTACTACTCCCATGACTATTTCTCCGATGGATGCACCTCATAGTATTGGTTAATTAAAATTAGATAGTAACTTTAAGCTGAAATTTATATTCAAGATAATATGTAATAAGCCTACTCTGCACTGGTTGTTTATCCACATTATTTGAGCTGTAATAGGATAGGATAGTATGTATGCTTCTGCTGATGCGTCTGATTGGATCTCTGGTTCTGTAACTCCTGCTACTAATGTGTCTTATTGGATCTCTTGTTTGGGAGATGTTTATGCGTCTGATTGGACCTTTTTTCTTGAGTTGCTGCAATTTTTTTCTCTATTGTGCTGAAATGTGCTTAAATGTGCTGAAATTTATGAGTAGTGAAGAACAAAATCAAGAACAAAATTGAATTTTGGTGGATGAATCCTACCAATTGCATGAATCTAAAATTGGTAACGATAATAGATAAAATTAAAAAACATACGAAACTATCTGTATATATTTTGCATTGATTTCGATACCTAATATCGCAGCTGCAAAGGTGTGAGCATAGATTGATGTGGTTTTAATTGTTAAAAAAAATTGCTAATTTAGGAGGCTCAATAGGAATACATTTCATTGATAGTTAAAGTAGCGTATTGGTGTCGACCTGCATCGAATCCAGTGATATTAGAATTATGTCTGTTTGAATTCTTTTGCCATTGGATTAGTATATGAGCCAAGCTGCAACTTATCTACTCACCACATTTCTCCATGCTCCATTGGAAACTTTATGTTATACCATAAACCTAGACCCTCGCAATGGGAGTTTCTTATAGAAATCCTTATAAATAATATGATCAAGACTTGCTTGAAAATCCAGTGCTTCCTTAATCTTATCGCCGATCATTTCCGTTGTAGGGTGTTTCTTTGAATTGAAATTAATGCACTGATATGCGATTTCAATAAAAGTTTGAAAAGGACTCTTATCGATGTAATCTTTTATTTGGGGATCAATCAACAATTCCTTTCCGTAATTATAGTACTGTCGGACCAGATTTATCAGAGGTTGTGGTTTACCATCTCTAATTTTACTTCGATACCAAGCCAACATTCCACTCAACATTTCAAACATAACCAAACCAAATGAATAAATGCCCGAATCTGTCTGGAGGATGCCGCTTTCATGGTAAATATGATCCATGTAATAGTTGGTACATGCAACTTTTGTATAGAGCTGGCTTTGTTGCAGGTTCTTTGTGGAGTCTGATTTTGAAAATCCAAAATCACAGATCTTAGCTTCTAGGTTGTCATCCAGTAATATGTTTCCACTCTTTACGTCTATGTGTATAACTCTGTTTTTCTCTCCAGCACTCGAGTGAAGGTAGTCGAGCCCTCTTGTTGCCCCTAAGCAAATCTTAAGGCGTTTCACCCATGTTAGGCAACGAATCTTATTCGGGTTTTCTAGATGACTTTCAAGACTACCATTAACAGCATACTCATAAACAAACAGAAAACAATGAAACGTATAATGTTTTGATGGTGGAACCTGGAAATCATATTTAGCTCATTTAGAAACTCGATCTTTACATAGTGACCAGTCTTATTAAGGCGTTTGATAGCAACTTCATGGTCTGGCCATTGCTTAGAGAGTTGTCCCTTGTAGACCACACCGAATCTTATTTGGGCTTTCTAGATGACTTTCAAGGCTACCATTAACAGCATACCGTAATAAAAAATATCATCTCATCGCCTTCATTACAGAAACCAATAAAACGGTTAATGTTTTGATTGTGGAACCTGGAAATCATATTTAGCTCATTAAGAAACTCGGTATTTACATGGTAACCAGTCTTATTAAGGCGTTTGATGGCAACTTCATGTCTGGCCATTGCTTATAGAGTTGTCCCGTGTAGACCACACCAAATCCAACCATTTACGATCATAAAAATTTCACTGAAGTCATTTATGGCCATGTTAATTTCCTTCAAAGAAATTAGGAGATCATCCAGCTTTTCATATTGGTGGCTTTGTATTGTAGTTGTTAACTCAGTAGCTCCGTAAATCTGTCAATATAAACACAACTCATTAGTTTATAAAAAGTTTTAAACATTTTTCTAAAATTTATGTTTGGAGGTTAATGCTATGTATACTTAATATTTACATGAAAATACTTACTTGAATGTATAATGCTTCATCAATCCTCTTGATGATCCTATTCATCAAGGGTCATTCCTTTACGTTGGAAATAATATTAATAGCTTCCTTAAAGAACATATTCCTCAAAGTTGTTGCTAATATTAATAGCTTCCTACAAATGAACATAGATTAGTCATACAGTTAAATTCGATACATATTTAAAAAAAATTAAAAGAAACTAAAGCATGCTCATTATTGGGTGACATGTGCTCTCTCATGAGTGAACTCTCTTTTTCCTTGATCTCAAATGATTTTCTTATTCATGTTAGAAGTTTTATGGTGTAGTTAGTACTTCACTATCATTGCATCACTTGCAGTAGGTTGTATCTTTTGGCTATCTGCTATTATCAGCTAGTGTTTTCTACAATATTGTTATAGAATGAGCTTGGCATTTGGCTGGACAGGAGCATTTTTACTACTCATAGATTTCTATACCGATCGTTGTTTAAGGTGTATCCCTGTTATATGGCAGTGAAAGCCTCACCGAGTCGTGGGTTCTCTCTATAGAGGTGATCAACGATTCAGATAATACATTTTTTCTTTAGCAAATAATGATTTCATTGGTAAAAATTTCAAATATTGCTGCTTGTCTCTCATAAATATTTATAACTACACAGCACACAATTATATGAACTCAAACATGAACTTGGACAGCCTTTGCAAATATTTGCTTTAGTTTATGGTGCGAAGCTCATAAATTGATTTGGTATGTAATGTGAGTAGGTGTATACTTGATATTGATATTTGTTGGATTTTTTTATCTAGAACCAGTTAGAGATCTTTAATCCTTTAGTTTGGATTCTAATTTTTATTTTTGAACCAACACAGGATGCGTTTACTTTGATAATTTTGATTATTGCTTCATAGTTTAATTTCTAAACTTGTATGCGAATATACAAAACAGACATACTTTAGTTTGGCTTCTATAATGTTTTATGGAAGGATGTTGAATTTTTCTACTTTAATGGTCTGAACATTTCATATGGGCTCAAATCTTACTTTAACCTAAATTGTTGCAGCCTTTATTTATTTTTCTTGGTTTGAACAGTTAAACCAACCATTGAACCTTTAAGAATGAAAAATAAAAGCTTTATAGTTGGCCAAAATCCATAATAGAATTAAAAGTTGAAAAGTATGATGTGGGTGTGGTTAGCATCTCTGTTATTGTGGATGAAACATACGAGTACAAAAGATATGCACTCTCTTATTGTTGCATCTCCAAGTACCTGCTTTGCATCTCGTATTCTTTATCATGTATGCAAATTTAAAACAACCATTGCTCATTAATTATGAAAATAAAAACTTTTGTAGGTTGGCCGAAAAATCTATAAAGAAATAGAAAGTTGAAAGTATGATGGTTATGTGGGTCGTGGTTAGCATCTCTGTATGGGATAGACCAAAGATTTTACAAAAGGGATAAGCTAAAAACTTCAAAACCTTTCATTCTTATCATCTCATGTACCTGCTTAGCATTTCTATTCTGTATTCATGTATGCAAATGATCAGATAATGATTCTGTGTATGGTCAATTTGGTTTGGGATTGAAGACATATGTTTCACTATATTTGGTTTAAACGTTTTCTGTGTGAAGTTGCGTATTTCCCTATGTTATCATTGAGTTTTGTGTTTTGGTTTGTGACCATCTATTGCATCTAGCATTCCAATGTTGATTGGTCCAGTATTCGACTCTCGATGCAGTGTATCAATTGTTAGCTTGTATATGGTGTTAATATTAGTTCAAAACACACATGGGGCCATAACTTTTTAGTGAGAATGCAAGCAAAATTGTGTTAATCAAAGTTCAAAACACATACATTTACGTGAACTCCCTCTTTAAAGTATGCTTTTGCTGATGCGTCTAATTGGATATCTGGTTCTAGGCCTGCTGCTACAAATGTGTCTTATTAGATCTCTTGTTCAGGAGTTGCTTATGCGTTTGATTGGACCTGCTGCAATAAAACTTGTTATAATAGATAGTGTTTAGATGTGCACAAGTTGACTGAATTGAGATGAATGTATATTCCGATTTTTACCTAGAAACAATATTCTTTAAGAATGTTAATGTAGAAAGTGGCCAAAAAGGCATTTTTGTGGATCCTATAACATGGCATAGTGAAGTCAGATATTATTATGAAACTTTATATTAAGTAGCTCATGTACTATATATACATAAATAAAGAGGGTGGCTAACCTGATAGAAACTAAAGAAATATCCTCATGGTTAGGATCTTTAAGTGCATGTACCATAAGTTCTTTTTCGGCATCAATGAATGAAACAACAGGAAAATGTATCAATTTTCCTTTTCACGTTATATAAATTACGTTATTAGAAAGTTGAGAACAATATCTTTCATACATTACAGCAAACACGTGCAATGCATCTCTAAAATAAGCTATTAATATGATCTTCTTTTGTATTGTCTCACAAAAATCAAATTTATTTTCAAAATTGCATAAGACTGGACCATAATTGATGAACTGGTATATTAGTTTATAAAAAATATAAAAATTTAGCTATAAAAAATATTAAAATTTAGCTATAATTACGGCAATGTTTTATAAGGCGTGTATTTTTTGTTACAGAAATTTATGGTTTTGAATTATTTTGAAATATTACATTTTGAAAAATCAAATATGGTTACTTGAATATGTTTCAAAAGGTAGATGTCCAGTTTTCAAGCATCAATAATCATCATCGTAGAATCAAATTGTAATTTATATCATATCATCATAATCATTATAAAGCATGAACCTGTAATTGATATCGTACCAGACTAAATATAAACATAAATACCTTTAATTGAGTCTTAATTATCATCATCATAAAAATACAAACCTCTAATTTATATCATATCACATACATATGTTTAATCGAAAATTACTTTGAGTTCATTTGAGTATATGGAAACAAAGTGAATGAACTTTCATTAATGGATTGGACATTAAAGAGTACTTGTAACAATGTTTCCATAAGTGTATTAAAGAACACCGGTTGATTGATTTACCAATTCATTGTTTTTGTTTTCAATGCATCAAAAGTACATTGGTTCGATTTAGAAGGTTAGAGATTTTCAAATCAGGGTTTTTTAATTCTTCAAATAAATTGGAAAATAAGACTGATTCAAGAGATGTGATCTGAGGTTGTTTAGGGTTTTTGATTTGATCCATGATTTAGGAGAGTGATTAAAATTTAACTTTTAAAAAAATAAATATAAAAAGTAATGACTGGCAACAAGATGGACATTGGGTTATGAGTGGCAATAAATAGTCAAATGCCTACCGGTTATATACAGTGTAGTTTTTATAGATATATATATATATATATATATATGTATATTTATATATATTATAATATATTATTAATCATATTTGAATTAAACTCTTCATATCATAATGATGCTCCCATTTACGATGTCCATTGCTAGGGTCGACAATACATATATATAGCAGTACTCATGGATACGGATGTCGTTGTATATATATACATAATACTTTATATCCAGTGTCACCATTGGTTATGCATATAGGATACAATAAAGGATCACATAAGGATATAAAGAAATCGGGAAGGATGCGCACGCGTATATTGGACAATGGTGAAAGACTTCACAAAACTTTTTCGAAAACGGTTATTGTCTAGGTTTTTAAAAACGACCTAGTTCGCTATAACCAGTGCTCTGATACCATTTTGTAACACCCTCAAAATCACAACGCAGCGGAATACCACTTTAGGGTGCTACTTCATAGTTCATACACACGAGTTACAGAAAAACGACCTCAAATGAGACGTTTATTAAAACAAAGACACATTCGACTTTTATTAAAAGATCAGAGTTACACAGGTCCCCAAACAGTTTTAGAAAAATAATTCTAAATAAGTCAAAACACGACTCGATTTCCCAAAAATCATTTTTTTTGTCGAATGTGTATTATTCACAAGTCCAAATTCTTCGTTTCGAGCGATAATCCCAATACAAAGCAAAGCATAAGCTTAATCTCTGGGATATAAATTGCTAAAAACGTCAACAAAAGTTGAGTGAATTCATAGAGTTTATAATTTCATACAGAACACAAGTTATAATATCAAACTTGTCAGGGCATAGAGGAAAAACTTTTAAATCCTTATTGCATGAGCTCGTGACACCAACACATTGGACGGTACACAATTGTGTACAAAGTTTTGCCCCAAATTTCTATGGTACAATTGCCACATTTCATCTACTTCTACAATACAAAATGTTCGTTACAGGGTGTTCTCTATTCGATTCAGGATTCTAACCGCAGACAGGGTGTCAACCCAATAGATCTATTATTTGTATCAAGCGTCTTACCCCGAAGGCGTAAGTTAACGGTTCACGATATTAGGGACTTTAGCAATAGTGACTCATGCAAATAATATCAAACGGTTCCTGCTTACCATAAAAACCACTTGTGTTCATAATTTCAAAACAAGCATGTATCCCCCTCGCGGGTTTATAAAACATTAACAAGCGAGGTTGAACTTTATCCCTTGATCAAAGACAAAGATCAAATCAACAAAAAAAACCACGAATGCCTCAACAATGAATCCGACCACAACCTAAAATTTTACGTCGCCCGATTAAATTACACATAAAGTACGATCGACGATGCGTACATTACGACGGTAAAAACATACACATACTTATATGTGTGTGTGTATATATATATATATACACACACACACACACACACACACATACATACATGTGAATGAAAATCCCTTGCGCGACCTAGATTCTAAGACCTCACGTAAGTTGGTTGCGGCCTTTCTTTTATTTATACATTTCGCCACTTTATAGAAAACTTTCTATTTTTGGAAACTTTCTATATTTAGAAGGTTACTATTTTAGGAAAGTTACCACTTTCAGTAAGTCTCGTTATCTAATTATATTTATAAAAATATTTATTTATCTCGTCGAACTTTCGACACCCAAACTTGGTTGTTAATTACTCATATCGAACTTACATCCCTTATATTACGAAAGTTACTATTTTTGGACTTTCCGTTTTTAGAACCGACTAATGGTCTCGATATATTACCGTATATTATTTTACCAACCCAGTTAACCTTTACGACATTTTTGCGTTAGACAAAATCTCCGTTAACTTTTACGTTTGACTTGTCATATATTTAAATTATATATATTTATTTTCTAGTTTGAAATCGTTAAGCCTTGATATTTACACGGTAGAAGCGAAACGTCATTCCGGACAACTTTCGTGTTTTGCCGGACGGCTAAAACGGACTCGTAAGTGCCCAAAACGGACGTTCTAAATTCTGTCAGCTATTATTATTTTTAATGGTGACTTTATTTTTCTAGTTAAAGTGTATATCTCGCTTCCGCTCTAAAATATTCGTTATAAGGAGTTAGGAGCTCCACTTTATATCAAAACGAGCGTAAAAAAAACTCCGTCTTATTTTCTAAAAAAAAATTAGTTTTTACCAAATCTCGAACCTCGAAATCCGTGTCCCGTTTTCTGCCCAAATCGACATGTTACAAAACGCGTCGAGATCCAAAAATCCATTCACGACATATCTAAAATAGCCCATACACGATATCCACATCATTCAATCACCCAATATCTTAATCTAATCTAATCGACGCAAGATCGCTCGGATTCCATCACATGCAATAATCGAAAACAAATCAAATCGTGAAAATAAACATATTACTAGTAAATAGAATACTTACAATGCTATATAAAGCAAGATCGGACTCAAATAACTTTCGTCTCGTTCCTTTGTTCCTTAGCCGTGACCTCGGATACCCAGATCAAATCAAACCAATACCGAAACTAAATCAATACCAATCAAAACCCAACTCTTTGTGAATCAATACTTGAATAATAATCAAAATACCCCCTTTTGTGTTCTTTCCGTGGTTCGAGCCCCTAACCGGACCCAAAACCTTGAGTTTTTCAAATCAAAACTTTTACCAATCTTTTATTTACTCCTCCCACTAAACCTTATACTCCTAATCTTGTATTAATCCCTTTTTCTTCAACAAAATCCAAAGAATCTAGTTAAAACCCAAACATGCATAAACCCTTATGCATGTATCATTTTTCACCATGGATGATCATATCAACATCATCTAAATGTTATTTTGTAGGAGGAAAAATCAAGATGAAGTGGTGGTGGTGTTGGGGGTTTCGACGAGCACACAAAGGGGAAAAGGAAGACCAAAGACAACTAAGGCTTGATTCTAGCTTATTTTAAACCGTCATTTGAGTGATATAGAAAGGGATTTCAAGCTTAAAATTTTTATGGATGCTTTTGTGGTGTGGACCGGTCAAACTAGGAAGCAAATGGAGAGGAGAAAACAATTTTACATATGTGTTTATAAGGTGTTTGGTAGGTTTAAATTGAAACTTGGGAGCACAAGTAATCATTGTAGTTACATGGGAACTCAAAAAAAAAGTTTGGTTCGTGTGTTTTGCTTACTATAGCCGATCGGCTATAGGGCTAGGAGAGAGGGGCTCATCATTATTATTTTTTTTGCCAAATTTTATTACTTGCATTTTCCTTTGTGAACACCTTTAATTTAAAAGTAACATTTTTATACATTATAAATAAATGTTTACATTAAACGCGAGTTTGGCCAAGGTCGAGGAACAAAGATGACGGACTCAAAAAATATAAATTACGATCGTAAAAATGATAACGAGAAGCGTTGTATTTTCTATGATGCATAAAACGCTTAACGGTCGCGCGGTCAAACGTTGACTCGCGAATCGGTTAAAAATAAAATTATGAAATTTTCTCCAAATCATTCGTAATAAAATATGAAAATAGTACAAATCTTTCACCATAACATATCTCTGGATAACCATATGAAACTCGATCAATTCGCTCAATTTTGTTTCAACTCTCTCACCGAAGAAGAGGGATGGAATCGAATAAGAGTACATCTAATACCAAGACGATCTGTGGGATGACCCATTACCATCTATGAACGTTTCTTCTATTTCGAAAGCGATACAACCTACATTCAGGGGACGTCTAAAAATGGCCTGCAAACAAATTCCTACCTCGAAACACCTACTCGAGAGATTGGGTTAAAGAACCCTTTTCTTATTTGCGATTTCTACGGAGGGGCCCATGAGGCCGATGAGTGCAGCCAAAACAACCCAACCGAGCAGGTATACTTGTCCGGAGGGGACATCTACAATGATCCTTCCGTTCTGAGGTTTTACCAGAAAAACGATATCCCGCCGTGGGGAAACAGCAAACGTAAAGAAAAAAGAGAGGATGGTCCTAAATGGGTTGTTAGGAATAAGTTTGAATACGAACTCGCTAGTTTCATGCTTGAGAAGAAATTCCACACGAAAGGGATAGGAGAGATGTCTGACCAACACCGTAAGGAAATGCACAAACAATTCTCCCAAATCCTCTTCACAATCGGGGAAAGCAAATTTCCAGAACCAGAGGCACCAACTTTTGCTATAACAACTAGATCTGAAATCAGCACTCAAGACCCCCCTTTCCCAACTCTATTGCAATCAACACCTACTAACTACACTGAAGGGACAACTGAAAGAAAAGGACCCGAGGGTGCAGAATCAAGCACTATGCAGAATGAAGAAGCCCCCTTGGTCATCCATTTTTTATCAACCCTACAAGTCATCATATCTGCCTTTTCCATCCAGAGTAAAGAAGCAGAAGAAGGATGATGACAATGAGCGACTTCTCTCCATCTTCAAGCAGATTCATATCAATCTACCATTCCTAGAAGCTATGATCCACATGCCAAAGGGAGCCAAGGTCCTAAAAAAACTCCTTTCACATAAGGAAAAACTCAAAAAGCGGCCTCCTCAATCAAGCTTAGTGAGGAATGTTCTGCTATTATCCAAATAAGCTTACCCCAAAAAGAAGGAGACCCAGGGAGTTTCACACTACCATGGCTTATCAGACCTTGGCAGTAAAGAACGCCCTAGCTGATTTAGGGGCAAATATCAATCTTATGCCACACTCTCTCTTCCGACGATTAGGAATTTCTAAACTAAAGCCAACTAGAATGAGTATTCAACTGATTCAACTGGCTGATCGATCCATCAAATACCCCATCGAGGTCTGCGAGAATCTCTTGGTAAAGGTAAACAAGTTTATCTTTTCGGTCAATTTTATAGTTTTGGAAATGGACGAAGACGAGTTGGTCCTGATCATTTTGGGACGACCTTTCCTCGCCACAACATAGGCTATATTTGATGTTCATGAAGGAAAGCTAAGTCTGAGAGTCAAAAATGAAACCGTTACCTTCAACATTGGGAAATCCATGAGATCCAAACACTCCCGTGACGATTATCTGTACTGCGCCGATCACACCGCAAAGATTGTACGAGAACAATAGGTTGACACGGTCGATCATGACAAAAATGGACTAAATCCGAAGAAGAAGGAGATTCTAACGAAGTGCAAGCGGTCTCTTTCTACCTTAAGGCAAACCCGGTCGAGCCACTCGAGTGGAAAGCCTCAAAAAATCGGTTGAAACCCTCTAGCATCAAACTACCTGAACTAGAGCTGAAGGAATTACCCGAACACCTTGAATACTGTTTCCTCCAGGAAAACAACCAACTCCTAGTAGTCATCTCCTCCGCATTATCTACCGTTGAGAAAGTCAGGCTTCTTGAAGTTCTAAAAAACCATAAAGGGGCAATAACCTGAAGTATTGCGGACATAAAAGGGATCGACTCATCCTTCTGCACTTACAAAATTCTCATGGAAGACGAGTTCAAACCAAGTGTCCAACCTCAAATACGGGTGAATCCAAACATCAAGGAGGTGATAAAGAACGAATTCATAAGGCTCCTTGACGCCAGATTAATCTACCCCATCTCTGACAGTCCTTAGATGATTCATGTCCAGGTAGTCCCAAAGAAAGGAGGAATGACCATAGTAAAGAATGAAAAGAACGAACTCATCCCACAAAGAAAGGTCACCGGATGGCGCGTATGCATCGACTATCGTAAATTGAATAACACGACTCAGAAAGATCACTTTCCATTCCCATTTATCGATCAGATGCTCGAACGCCTAGCTGGGCACGAATACTACTGCTTTCTAGACGGGTTCTCAGGGTATTTCCAGATCCCTATCTCTCTAGAAGATCAGGAGAAAATCACGTTCACCTGCCCGTATGGAAACTTTGCTTACAAACGAATGCCGTTCAGATTATGCAATGCTCCAGCAACATTTTAGCGTTGTATAACAGCCATATTCCATGAACTGAT
>BQNB010121325.1:0-20479 GCA_026074375.1 Tanacetum coccineum
GATAAGCCATTTTTAAATGATAGCAATTGCAAGATTCCAGAATAAACAAAGGTGCATGATCGATACTCATTCATGTGCAGTGTTGCAACAATTTGCTTATAACCAAATATGTTGCCAGGAGTTTATCTTATCAATACTTATTGCGTAAACTCACCAATGATACAAAGGATTTTTAATACAAACTCGATCAGCTTATCAGTATATATAGTAAGACATTATAACTATCTTAAGTGTCGATCAAGACTAACGCCTTCATTCCCAGTGTATTCATGAACTCTTTTAGAATAAAAGAAGCAAGTATGAATGTATATCCAACACAGAATAAAAAATTCCTAGAGTTAAAGTTACCAAAAATAGGAACATTGCGATTTATGTGTCACATTACAATACTATACAACAATAACTTCTTACAAACCACAACTAAGATTATTCGATTCAAATCGATACGATATAAAACGTACTCAAACTTTAAACTATACTAACTTCAATCAGTTCACATGATACACATGCATATCATGCACAATAGAAACTCTGATTCCTTTGATATCAATCACTATGCAACATGTTTCTTTCGGGTTGTTTCAAAATCATGAAGTTTCTATTTTTTTTATATCCTGATCACTTATGCTCTTATGGATGAGAGGACATAGGAGGTAGTGGTGGAAGATCCTTAAAGAAAGGATGATGGGAAGGAAAAGGTGGTAAGGGAGGAAGATCACCAATGATCGGATGATGGAATGGAGGTAATTTTGGAAAAGGTGGTAAAGGAGGAAGCTCTTTGGAAGCATATGGTGGCAACAGTTTTCATTATAGATTAGTTGGAAATAAAGTGGAGTTGGCAAGATCTTGGTATTCGGTTTGTAAACTGAAATCAGAGGGATGTGGCTGAATATTGGCGGCTCTGGCTTGGCTTGCTAAACTGTGGCTCGGGTTTCGCTTTGGTTTGTAAACTAGTTGGCTCAGTTTGTCTTCATGGCTTTATACTGGTGACATCAGTTTAGGTATTCATGGTTTTGGCTTGTACAACTGGTGCTCCAGGTTTGGTTTTTGCTTGTATACTGGGCTCAAGTTTATGTTTTGGTTTGGCTTTGTACACTGGAGACTCCAGGTTTCTTGGCTTTGGACCTTGTATAACTGGTACTCATGGTTTAGGTTTCTTGTTTTGGCCTTGTACTCTGAAGGCTCAAGGTTTTGGCTTCTGCATGTATACTGGTGCTCGCAGGTTAGGTTTGGTTTGGCTTGTACACTGGTGGCTCAGGTTTTGGCTTTGGCTTGTATACTGGTGGCTCAGGTTTAGGTTTTGGTTTTGGCTTGTACACTGGAGGCTCAGGTTTTGGCTTTGGCTCAGGTTTGGATTTTGGTTTTGGCTTTGGCTTGTACACTGGTGGCTCGGTTTTTGGCTTTGTCTTTGGCTTTGGCTTGTAAGCTGGATCAGGAGCTGGCTTGGAAACAGGTGGCTTTGTTTTTGGCTTTGGCTTATAAGCTGGCTCAGGAGCTGGTTTGGAAATGGGTGGCTTCGTTTTTGGCTTTGACTTGTAGTCTGGATCAGGAGACGGTTTAGAAACGGGTGATTTTGGTTTTGGTTTTGACTTGTAACCAGGATCAGTTGGCTTCGAAATAGGTGGCTTCAGTTTCGGGTCACAAGCTGAGTTAGGAGGATTCTTGGAATTCGGCGGTGATGGCTTACGTTTACATTTTGGGTCATAAGGCTTGACAGCTGGCGGATATGGCTTTGGCTCTGGCTTAACTACTGGTGGATCAGGTTTACGCTTGTAAATAGGTGTTTTTGGTTTCGGTTCTGGCTTGACTACTGGTGGATCCGGTTTTGGCTTGTAAACAGGTGGTTTTTCCTTTGGCTCTGGCTTGACTACTGGTGGATCCGGCTTTGGCTTGTAAACAGGTGGTTTTGCCTTCGGCTCGGGCTTGGCAACTGGTGGATCTGGTTTTGGCTTGTAAACAGGTGGTTTTTGCTTTGGCTTTGGCTCCGGCTTGACTACTGGTGGATCTGGTTTTGGCTTTGGCTTGTAAACAGGTGGCTTCGGCTTTGGCTTGTCGACAGGAGCCGGTGCCTTTGGTTTTGGCTCTGGCTTGACTACTGGTGGATCTGGTTTTGGCTTTGGCTTGTAAACAGGTGGCTCCGGCTTCGGTTTGTCAGCAGGAACTGGTGCCTTTGGTTTTGGCTTGTACACTGGAGTTGGAGCAGGCTCAACAACGGGAGGGGTAGGAGTTGGTTTGTACGCTGGAACAGGTGGTGGGAATGATTTCTGAAATGGTATTTTCGGTGGAAATGGAAAGGAAGGGTAAACCTTTGGTGGGAGTGGAGGTAAAGGAAAAGGGTGACCAAACAACGGGTCCTTTATAGGCCAATGTGGTAGTTCTGGTAAGGGGGGATACTTAAACAAAGGCCACAAGAATGCAGAGGTGCATACAGCCGACGAGAACTTTAGTTTCCCTTTGGGTCCAAATGTGTGTTTTTGGTCCGACTTTGATACAAAACCAATCTTAGCAGCATCCAAGCCATCATGAGCTGCACAAGGTGCATTTGCTGCATTGTGAAGTTGTGCGTAACACTCTTCTGTCAACTTTCCATCTTTTAGCATTTCTTGAGGAAGAGACATCTTAAAGTTTCCCGCCTCATCAAGCTCCCCAATGCCTCGTGTTTGAAACTCCCCTTTTGCAAGCTTGCATTCAACAGTTACTTTAAGCCCTGAAGAAATTCAAATATATACACATCTTCATAAATTGAGTTACTAGAAACAGAAATGAAATCATGGCAGTAACTTTAAATAAAGTTTAATACTGTCTGCACCAATTTGTTGAAGAGGAATATAGTACATTGTAGATTGCAAGGACAATGCCATAAAAATGCAATAAGTTAAAAGAGAATGTTACCTGATAAAGCACGGCTGCTTTTAATGTTACTGTCCATACAATCACTACATTCCCCAATCCCGACTACCTCAACGACCTTTTCTCCATCACCATAACACAAACTGACTGATAACAACAATATCAGCAAGAACCACACAAGGGTTTCATTCCGACAGACAGAATAAACCTGCATCAAGAACTGTCGATAACACAAAAACTATAGCACTTGATTATAAGCAAATAATATGTACTTAGAGACTTTCGTTTTTTAGACACATGTTTGAGTTGGTACTTAAAACAATTAAACATGGTACTTAAAACAATTACAACTGGTGTGTATATATACTAAGAGCTCATGAATGTGCTATAAAGGTTGCTTGGCAGACATAGCTATGAACAAGATTACATGAAATTAAGGGACCCGTATATGAATAAAAGCTATATAAAAAAAAGAGTAAAGTACATTTTTGGTCCTTGTGGTTTGGTACGTTTTTCACTTTTGGTCCAAAATTCAAAAACGTTTTGGTTTTAGTCCAAAATTGATACTTTGTTTCACTTTCAGTCCAAAAGCATGTTTTTTCGGTACCAAAAGTGAAATACCCACCAAACCACAAGGACCAAAAAAACATGCTTTTGGACTGAAAGTGAAACAAAGTATCATTTTTGGACTAAAACCAAAACGTTTTTTAATTTTGGACCAAAAGTGAAAAACGTACCAAACCACAAGGACCAAAAATGTACTTTACTCTAAAAAAAAAAGGTTCTACTCAATTATTCTTTCATGAATTTAGCTCTCAACTGCATTATATTCTTTAGCATAGCTAGCTTGCAAATTAATAATTGTGACATTTACACCTACTAACTAAAAGCTGCTTATTTTAACCTTGTGGTGGCCTGTTACTTCCTAAAGATAATATTAGATGATTACACACTGCTGTAGTCTCATAAACCTTGACAAGCTTTGAGAAATCTTTGCAAATTGTAGACGTCAATGAGCAACGTACACATTTTACAATCAGTTATCAGCTACAAACTGACACATGGACTTCATGTTGGTAAAAAGACACAACGTATCATATTACAAATTCTAAGAAAGATGCTTACTTTTCACTTATTTCCTAAACTACAAGTATTTAAAAACTTTTAAGCAATTTATATGACATATGTTTCGATAAGGTGCACCGTCTAATATCTTGTATACTTGAACTTGACATATAAAACATTAAGGATCATACTTGTATGTTAAAAATCTTATGAAAGCCATGCTATGGTGATGATGTTTCATGATTTTACCAATCTTAGAAAAATTATGTTGTTTTTTACTTTTTTACTCCAGCCATACATTTTATTAAACAGTTGGCAGGGTAGGGGGTAACTTAAAATGATGCATTAAGGGGATACTGATGGCTCAATTATATTGTGTAGCCCACGCATAGACAACACTTTTGGACGAGCTGGAAGTTAGTAAATACAAACCTAACTCAATCTTTACCAAATCTCCCTTTCTAAAAATGATTTGAACGGGTGCCATGCTATTGGTGGTAAGGCTTGTGTCTCTCAATGATACCCCATGTTGTGTGAAAAGCTCCCCTAGATGTATGTTTGGTGAAAATAACAGTAGAAGTTACGTGTAAGCAATAATAATTGTTTTATTTTAGTTGTAACTAAATTTTATTGTGTAAAATGAAGTACAAGTAGTACAGATTTTAATAGTAGTTTTAACAATTTGTTTTCAAACATATTATTTTTAATCAAATATACTACTGTAAATAACTAATGCTCCCTTTTTCCCCTTTTTTTAGCGCAATAATTTTTATTTCGTAAGTTTTTTTTAACTCTCGGCATAAGAAATTAAACACACTAAATCAATTACAAATTATTGCAAGATTTTAATGTTTAAATTTTAACTAAAAAAAATTACAATAACTAAACATAGAATATTTTCGACAAATTTAATAAAGTTTGTTCCTATGTATACTTTCAGTCTCAAAATAAATGTCTACTTTATAAATACACAAAGTTTTAGAAAAATTTAGTAAATACACTCTTCATCAATTAAATACTCCTTTTTGATTGATTGAAATGTGAAATGGATATTTATTTTGCGTGGACATTTTTACTTTGGGACAGTTTAGTATATAAATGAACCTTAAATTCTTCATTGGTAAAGTTATTGTCTCGAGAAAGAGTACTCGTCGAATTTAAATACATGTTTCCCGCTATCGCGATAGGACATATACATATACTGTTTCATTATCAACAAAATAAATACATGCAAGTTGGGTTTATTATATTGCAACATTAGGGTGTGTTTGGTCTGCATCCTGGAATCACTTCACTATGAGTATGGTTTTAAGTATATATTGGAATGTGAATTGGCATGGTAAAATATTATTTCATAGAAACATGTTTGGTTTGATGTATGGTGTCCAAGGTTCTAAAAGGCGTGTCATGACGGCGCCAAGGCGCGAGGTGTGGCCTCAAAGTTACGAAATACATCAAGGCGTGAGCTCTAGGCGTGGCGTGAGTTAAGGCATGAAAAGACGGGCAAAGGCGCAAGACGTTGCGATTTTTTTTGAAGCTTTTAGGGGATTTCCTAATATTTGATATGTGAGCTTGCATTTACTACTATTTTGGACTTGGGCTTGGATTTACTAATGTTTACCACTCATATAATTATGAAATATGATATAAATCTATAATTCTATAAATAATTTTTTTCGCCTTAAGTCACGGTTTAAAAATGTCATGCCGCTACGCCTTACGTCACGCCTCACGCTATCTATAACCTTGATAGTATCAAAGAAATTAGTAGTACATGAGTCAATATACCACGATATAGTGTATGCCATATATTAGGATTTCTTTTCCATTCCACAAACCTAGGCCCACTAACCAAACATTTGTAATGAGATTTAAACTCATTTTTTCATTGTCATTCTCGTGTACCAAACGCACCCTTAGTTTAAGACCTCATACTTGTAAGATACAAAAATACTTTTTATTGATTGAATACATATGTGAGATAGCATGTTTATTTATAATAAATAGATAGCTTGGATAATAAGCAACATCAAACCCTAAACCTAATAGACAACAAGCTCACATTCGGGCTTGAGCCAATAACCTAGTCACCTAACTGTTGGAAGGTGAAACTATGTGTTTATTTCATTATCATTTGATACAATATATAAGGATTACAAGATAAGAATGAATGGCAACTAAATAACTAATGCATGATAGATAATTGTCAATTAGACAATTAATGCTTGATTGATAATTGTCAATTAGACAATTAATGCTTGATAGATAATTGTCAATTTGTCCGGTTAACACTCCCCCGCAGTCCGAGCGACGAAAACGCGAAAGCTTGGACTGGAATAGTAAACCTGAAAAGAAAAAGAAAAATAAACAAAACGTGACATTAGCACAGGAACGTGACCGTAGCACGTTTTAACAACTCGTGACCTTAGCACGAATAACACAAGAACGTGACATTAACACGTTTTAACAACTCGTGACCTTAGCACGAACGTGACATTAGCACGTTTTAACAACTCGTGACCTTAGCACGTTTTAACACCCGTGACCTTAGCTAGTTTTAAAAATAAAACAAACATTTTTTTGAGGAGATGGTTTGACGGGGTGGCGTAAGGGAGGCGGCTCAACATAGCCACCTCGGTCTGAGGATCAGACATGCTCCGATACCATGTTGGATAATGAAAACCCCGTTATCGGTGTGTTTGACAGTATCTTTAGTAATTGTGATTTGATTATCAATCTCATTTAATATTGATGGGTTGTACACTCGTATGTCTTATCTCATTGTATTGATAGGCCTTATCTCATTGTACATCTATATATATTGGATATGTTTATGAAATAGAGAACACACAAAGTTTCACCATCCTTCATGGTATCAGACGCCATTGTAGATCCTAAAAAACAGTAACCCTTTATCACAAAATAGCTGTCCTCCGGTCATCGGCAAATCACCGATGATTCGGAAGGATCCCAAACGTATATTTTCCTATCCTTTTATTAGTTGTAATACGAATAAATCAAGTACCTCGTATGCTTGAGCTCTCTCTAGAAAAATAAATCAAGTACCTCAAGTACCTAAATCCACCTTTCAGTAACCACTTCCCAAACGTCTCCCCGCAACGGCTTTAGTTGAATAGCAAGCCATCATCAAACTTTGTCTTTTAATCTTTGTTTTACCAGCGAAGATCATTGTAGTTTTCGAAAATAGTTTGTTGATAAATTGTCGCTCCTATCTAAAGGCAAAGCAATCCATGACGTAAAAATAAACGTCACAATTACTAAAGATATGGTCAAACACAATTACTAAAGAGATTGATAATCAAATCACAATTACTAAAGATATGGTCAAACACACCGATATTCATTATGTCGATTGATATTTGCCAACTAATAAATGAATCATAATAAAAAAACTAAACCTAAAAAGGCGAATGTTTGCCTCATTTGTAAGGCGCATGTGGAGATCGTTGATCATCTTTTTTTCTCGTGTGAGATGGCACATGATCTTTGGGGCTTATTGGCTAGATGGTGTAACTTGGACATTCCAGAGGTCTCTAATATTACCGAATAGTTTTCTTGGCTTGATGATGCCCATGTGTCGAAAAGTGCTAGAGTTATTCTTGAAGGGATTGCTTCTACTATGTTGTGGTTTATTTGGAACTTCCGTAACGCTTGTATTTTTTCGTCTTCTAAACCTAAAAAGGCGAATGTTTGGGACTCCATCGTGCATTATTCGTTCTTGTGGATTTCATCTAGAAATCCTAAGAGTAGGTTTAGATGGATAGACTGGTTAGGAAACCCTATTGATACTCTTACTTCTATGTAATTCTTTTGTTTGCTAGTGTTTGCTAGCTTTTTATAATATGCCGCCGTTCAAAAAAAAATTATCTTCTAAAACGCTATAAAAAAAGGGGCGCAATAATACTTAGGTCCCCGTTTATTTAATATTTGAGTAAATTACACCAAAATTTGTTTGAAAATGGGTTCTTTTTATAATGCTTTGTGTTAACAGAGGTATTGTTTTTGTTTTAATGAATGTACTTGTGGCCTTAATGAAGGATATGATGGTTTCAACGATAGTAAAGAGAGAAAACCACAAGATAAAAAAAATTGAGGGACTTTTTTTTTTTTGACCACTTGACGAAATAAAAATAAAAAAGCCGAAAAGACCCTTAGCACATGAGGGGTTTTAACGGAAATATTTAAGGAGCGTTACTTATAAGGATGACGATGTTACATAGTTTCATTATAAAAATCAATCATACAAAGAATCAAGGACGAGGGTAGGAATATGACCCAAACCACATGGACGAAAGGTGTAATTTACTTTTTAATATTCTACATGAAATGACACTTGAATATTAAATAAATCCAAATAAGACCAAGGTGGGAAAGGGAAAACATGATTCATCATGTTTCTAATTTTTTACTTGATGCTAGGAGTTTAGTGTTTGTAATTTTGTATAAGCATCTTGTTTATGATTTCTTAGTTCTTGACTTGTCAAAATGTATGTATAGTTTGATTGTTTAAATACTTGTCAACAAATGTATAGTAACTTAGTTAAAAGTTTGTATCTTGTAGATGGAATGCCTGTAAAATATTTACCTTATCGAGTTTAAATGAAAATAAAAAAATACAATAGATATTTCACGAGAGATAGAATATTAGCATGTGCACACATATCTGACTATCTGCATAACACGAATTAAATACACACATATCATGTCATTCATTTTTACAGTCCATGCTGAATTAAATATCCTCTTATACCGTTGCAATGCTAGAATCATGGCTTTAAAAGGCACGTCATAGTGTCGCTAAGGCCTCACAAATACATGAGGCGTGACCTCTACGCTACTCAATAGACTAAAGCGTCGGCTTAAGACGTGACGTGAGATGAGAAATGAAAAAACGTGATAAGGCTCGATAAGGCGTAATGCGTGAAAGCTTTTTTGAATTCAATTTCGATAAAAATGAAAAAAAATACATACAACATATATTTTTTTGATTTTATTTTTTATGTATGACACCTTTTTTTTATGTATGACACTTTTTATAAATTCAATATATGTGAAATATAATACAGATATATAAATTTATAAATATTTTCATATTTTGTGCCGTTTTATGTCACGCCTTAAAAAACACTATGACTCGCAATGACTCTTAAAACGTAAGACTTGATCATGCCGTCACGCAACGCCTCACGCTATTTATAAGCTTGGCTAGAATCCTGTTTGCATCAGAATAAAGGAAAAAAACGAAGAAAACATTTGCCCAAAAAAGTGCGTCAAGCAAACCACGTGGCCTTACATTGACGGAGAAGGAGTGATTAGGAAACGAAAAGATGATACTTGCTTTTAACGACGTAGTAATAAAGACTTGCGATGAAATTCTAATTAAGTGTAATTAAGCGTTACACTGAGTGAGTCAGGTGGACAACTACGATCATTAAAATGAAAGAGTGTCATATTATTAGAACAAGGACTTTTAAGACACTTGGAAAGCAACAAAAATGAAGCGTAGCCAGATGAGAAGTGTTAGGCTTGACAGTCAAGTTGTGTTTGGATCAACCTGATCGTTATTGTCAATTGTCGGATCAACAGAATACCCTAACCAAAAGCAGACCCACTCATTCTCCTTTTTATTGTTCAAGAACAGAGAGAAACAAAAGAACCATGGCATGCTCTCAAAACCATAAGAACATTCATAAATTTAATCGACAGCCACTTAAATTCATCCCAGAATTTTCGGTAGTTTTCATTTCAGCTGTCATTTACCCACCTTTGCCATATAATCTAACTTGAGAATAATTACAATGATAGTGAAATTGACTTCTGTCTACTTTTGAACTACTTGAACATAAAGTCGGGCATTTCAATTTTGTAAAACTTATTAGGCCCACAGATAGCTTAACAGATCACTAATAAATGCCAATATTCCCTTGCTTAGTTCATCCACAAGTCAAACTCCTAGATACAAATAATCATCCCCATAAAAAACCCCCTCCTTTTTCAAAAAAAATGGAAAACAATAAAACCAGTTGATTTGTGTTCTACCAGTATTTTCGTCAAATATCTAACTTATATGTTGTGTAATGTAATATTCAGTTTATTACCTTTTCCAGCACAACCATTTCGACCCTGATTCCTTTATGGTGATGAAACAACGCAACGAGAAAAACAACTTTGATGAACTGGAAGTGGGATTTGTCATTGTTATCGAAGACTCCAGATACGAAGTTCACGGTGGACCAAACTGATACAACCAGTGGAGTGCCCTGAGACAACGCACCTTGGAAAAGTTCTCCTTTCACAAGCGCTATAGTGATTTTCGTGGGAACCACTCATGGAAAAACATAAGGAACACTTTAAAAGCCTGATCCAATAACATGAAAGAAGAAAAATAAAAATGAAACTAGCAACTCGACGTATGATCGAAGTATAATCTGGATCTTATAAACTTGTGAAGACAGACGAATGACAATAGTAAAATGTGGTCAAAAAGTTTTTTTTTAGATGCAGTAGATAAAAGTAGCTTTTGTTTGGTATCTAGCAATTTTGTTAGTTGGATATAGCAATTTTAAAATATACGAGCCATTTAATACTCTGAAGTAACAATAATATGAGATTGTTTGATCTTTTTACATGTGTGAGTTGATATTGCTTATACTATTAAACCTTAAATGAACTATTTTTTTTTTTTTCATTTGGAAAAATAAAGTTACTAGCATAGATAATATCGGGGCCTACTGTGAGACCCGGTTTTCTTTATTCATGTAAGGAAACTTTATCTCTAAAGTTTAAATGAACTTTTTAGATGATCGTTCAAATAAACTTTAGAGGATCCTTATCCTTTTTATTTTTGTTGTATTTGTTCCTTATCTTAAACCAAAATAATAAAGCATGTTGCCTCGCGGCTTTGCTGCGAGGGCGTGTTTCCTTTTATCAGAGATGTGAGTGTTTTTTTTAAGCATGAATACCCCGCGCGTTGATGCGGGGACGTTAAAATTTATTTATTTTACTTCCATCTGTCGTATTTTATTTGTCATGTCCTCGATGTTTAATCTATCATTTTTTATATGAAGCTTATATTGGTTGTCGTCATGTCGGAGTAATGTATTTAGATCTGAATAAATTTATATTTTTTTTTCCTATTTTGTTTGAGCAATTTTTTTTATTTTTAATTTGTGTGCAGGGTTTATTTTTTTCGGTCTCATGTTTAAAGGTTTTTTTAGATGGGCTTATTGTTGGGTCGGGGCGTGAAATGTCGTGTGTATTTTTTTATCTGAATGAAATCTATATATATTTTTTTCCTATTTTGTGCTGAGTCAATTTTTTTAGAGGGTTTATTTTTCGGTCTTCATGTTTTAATAGTTTTTTAAATATGGCCCTTATGTGTTGGGACCACATGGCGCGGTAATATTTTTTTTTGATCTACTAAATCAGTAAATTTTGTTAAAAAAAAATACTATTTAGTGCTGAACCAATTTTTTTATTTTTAATTTTTTAAGTTGCCTACTTAAACACACAAAAAAAAAGTTAAATGTGGTCGGCCCCAATGGGCCGCTACTTAGTAGTCTAATTGTAGCAAGAAGGGTTAAAACGACTTAGGACATTTTTATTTTCCTATTTTGTGTTGCATGCGATTTTTTTATTTTTTATTATTTTGTACGGGTTTATTTTTTTCGGTCACATTTTTAATAGTTTTTTTTTATATGCTAATGTGTTGGGCGGAGCGGAGGCCGAGTAAGTTGGCGTGGTGATTTTTATCTAAGTAATCTATATATTTTTTTATTTTCCATTTTGTGCTGATCAATTTTTTTTAAGGGTTATTTTTTTCGTCTCAATGTTTAATAGTTTTTTATATGGCCTATATGTGTTGGTGCCTCATGGCGCGAGAAATTTTTTTATTATCTTAATAAAACCGCAATTTTTAAAAAACAATTCTATTTTGTGCCGATGCAATTTTATTTATATTTTTAAATGCCTACTTAAAAAAAAATGTTAAATGGGCCGGCCCAAAATAGCAGCCCAATGGGTCCGCTACAGTAGCAAAAAGGGTTTAAAACGACGTAGTTTTAACCCTTTCATAGTATATACTATAATAATAGGAAAGAAGAAAATGTTAAAAGAAAAGAGAGCTTAAAGAAAAAGAGGAAAAGAAGATATCCACCCTTTTTATAGTGTTCCAGAATTGAAAAAAAAAAGAATGAGAATCCGCGCTCCACTAAAAATATAAAATACAAACATATTACAAACATTCAAACATGATCTATAAGGACTTGAGCAGCCAAAATTCATACATTGGTAAATATATTTAACCAATCTGCATGTGTATGTCTATGTATCATTCTTATCAAGTATGTGGAAAGCCAAGTGGAGCAAAAAACGTATCAAACGCCAAAAGCTGGCTTTACCTTCTTATTACCTTTTCTTCACTACACCATATTTATGTAACACATACCTTTTTAGTAGACGCATCTGATTAACCCAAGCATATTTCATAGAATTAGTACGATATAGATATAAGCTATCATAAATTTATCTAGTAACAAAATCATGTATGAAATTCAGTAGGTGTGGATTCGTGAGCAGCTGAATGTTGTTTTAATAAAAAGAAAAGTCGACTTATATAGAGCATGTATATTAGGTGTCAAAGGTATTTTTTTTGTATAAGAAAAAAAGGCCTATAATTCAGCTCTCCCCTTTCCAAATTATCCCACTTTAGAAAAGAAGTTTAGACGTAATTTACTTTCCATGTCCCGTTATCTCTTTTCCTGCAAGGAATGGGGTGAAAGTTATAGAACGTATAAAAACTATGCTCTAGAGAGTACCAATAGTACTACTCCGATCATTAAAATGAAAGAGTGTCATATTATTAGAACAAGGACTTTTAAGACACTTGGAAAGCAACAAAAATGAAGCGTAGCCAGATGAGAAGTGTTAGGCTTGACAGTCAAGTTGTGTTTGGATCAACCTGTTCGTATTGTCAATTTGTCGGATCAACCTGATCACCTCAACCAAAAGACGACCCACTCATTTATCATGTTTAGAAAGTCAAGCCTAAGGCGAACCTTTATAACAATTGTAAGCCGTATACTAGCCGCGTAACATGTTTAACCAAACGGTCAAACAATTTGGTAAGTTGATAGGTTAATGTTTAACTTGTTTAGTTCAAAATATTATCCTTTTATACAATAACGTGGCAAATGACCGCTTTAAAGATAAAACGGTGTGTTTTGGCTTTTCAAAACAACGCCGTTTTGCTCTTGGTCAAAATATACTTGGACATTTATTTACTAAATATAATTCGAAAATACACAAATCTGGCTAATTCTTCACCACTCAAATATGCATTAAAGACTCTTGCTTCAAGTTTCATAATATTATATTTTAATTTTGGAAAGGTTACATAGTTAGCTGGGTTATTTCTTCATCAAATAAATACGTATTATAAACTCCTGACTCTAATTAACAATATTGTGGTATAAATAGACGGGATGCTACAAATGGTATTAGAGCAACTTTTGGTCGGATGTCAGGGTGAGTGGTGTCACTCAATGAGGACACTGAATTCTATTGAGGGTGTGAGAAGAGTCGTGTATCATAGAAATTCTATTGAATTCTATTGAGAAACCACCCACCCATCGGCTGGCACACAAGGAAGATGCTAGGGACATAAATAATATATTGGCCTTAGTAGGCACAACACATTTTGTGGTATACTACGGGTGGGGTTTTTAGAAACGGTGCAGTTAAACATGCTCATGTGAAAGTAGTACTTGTTTGGGTGATCTTCCTGGAAGCCTTCACGTGAGGGCTTGAAAATCAAAGTTGTGAGCCTGCGAGCAATGCAGACAATATTGTGATCAGGGCCGGATTTGAGCATGTACGGGGTGGTCGACTGCACATGGCCTCAAATTTTATAGGGGCACCATGATAATAGACATGTATGTATATTTGGTTCGACTTCAAGCATAAATTTGACTCGTGTGTGTTCCGAAACATTATATACTTTGATCTATACATAAAATAAAATGAAAAGTTTTAGTTTTAAGTGATCTTAAACATGATGCATAAACAAGGTGTTGTGGGTCTCTGGTTCAATGAAGAAGAAGATAAATTTAGAGTTTTGCCACTTTACACCCTTTAGCTTATATAGTTTTGGCACTATTCTTTTAATAACAATTATTTTCTAGATAGTGTAAGATGGTTTACAAATATGATAGTTTTAACCCTCAAGTTTAATAATATAATTAAAGGTTAGTATGATAGGTTTGTGTATTTACAAAAATGATCTTATTTATTATCGAAAATTGTTTCAAGCGTGGACCAAATTTTTTAAAGTTACGAGTTTGAAGTTTTGTTTTTATTTATGTAATGTTTTTGGAAACTTAATTAAAGCAACATCTTGCTTCTTCTTTCAATTAATTTTAAACCTTTACGAATTTTATAAGTGTTTAAGGAGCGTACATTATAATGGTCGCACAGGGCCTTAAAAAACAACGGGACGACCCTGATTGTGATCTAAGTAGGTGGGATGTTACAAGTAGCACCACTCGGTGAAGACATTTAGTTCAATTGATGGGGTGATAAGAGTGGTGTATCATAAGGATATCCACTCATCGGCTTACTAGACACAACGCGTTCTCTATTCTACAACGGGTGAGGTTCTTAGTATTGGGAAGTACTCATGTCATATCGGTATTCATACGGCTAGAGATGCATGAGCCTATGTAGTCACATACGTATACTGTAACATTTCTCAATTTTAGGTCATTTTACGACTCCTATTATTCGTCACTATTTATTTTGGTCCGATACGCGTTTACTTTTAATTTAACTTTTAAGCTAAATCGCGTAGACTAGAAATAATCATTTAACGTAAACGGTCACCAAATAAATTAAGGTTTACGTCAAACAAGTGTTATATAATTATTAAGAAGATAATTATTAACTTTGCGTATTTTATTTTTATTGGTCACGTAAAAGGCTTACGTTTCGCAATAAAATACATTTAGACACACCCCGAAAATACCTAGACTTACCTAGACTCAAGCCAATACCCACTTTTAAACCTTAAACACAAAATTTAATCAAATCTTGTGTTAATACCCCACTAGGGCCGAATATTGGAAACTAAACCAACTAGAAATCCTTAAAAATCTTGCTAAGTACATGTACATCTAAGTTTTAATTAAGGTTTGTACTTAATGTTTCCTAGTAAGCTAATACCCATTGGATAAAGACCATTTTTGCTCTCTTTTCTCTTGGATGCCGCGGCAACATGCATGTATGTACACAAACCTTAAGATTTTGCTAAATCTTGGCAAATCTTGTACAAATATTGAGTAATTAAGAGATGTACCTAGGTTGTATTAGCAAAACCATTAGAGAGTAACTAGACACCTCAAAAACTACTAACCTAGGGCCGGTTTTGGTTTGTTTAAAGAACTAGGAATTGTAACTAGTTACTTGCCTATAAATTCTTATCCACACTTACCATTTAACACTCTTACAACTCACAAACACTCAAACAAGAAAACAATACTAATCCTCTCTTGTCTCGGGTCATAAACTGCAAACAAACACCCGCACATTTACCCTCGAACTAACAAATAACACTAAGGCTTTTCATACAAGTTCACAAGGAATACACGAGCAAGTTTGGGTATTTACAAAGCTTTGAAGCTTAAGGTTTGGTTGTTGATCGTGTATTACACACGTGGGTTGCCACATTGCTCGCATACACTCGAAACAAGTCACTAGGACTCATTGTAAGTTGCACACGAACCTATACACTTCATATTGTAGTTATTTCTTTGATATCTAGTCGTGTAGGCCAAGTTATTATGTGATTAGCAAGCTTTCCTAGGCGTGAACACGCATGGTTAAACCCATGCATGACACACGTACCTATATATGCATGTGTTCGACCTTGTGTGGTGCTAGGATACAAGGAAACGTGTATAAAGAGACTTAATAACAAGCAAGGTCTTAAACGTGTACGTTTAGATACAAATGTAAACACCAACGTGAACATTAACTCACACACACGAATATTTTATAAACCACACGTAAACTTTCAAAGAAAATGTAACGGTGTGGCTTGGGAAAGTGTATACGACGTTACTAGACTTTTGCATGTGACGAACACAACCATTTCGAGTACTAAATGAGCTTACAATGATTCCTAGTAGCTCAACGAGACCTAACGAAACCCTACAAGCAAACTTAATAAACCAATCGGACCCTATTGGGCCCAATGGCCCACGTACGACCCAAAACAGGCCCCACAGGCCCGGCTTATGGGTCCACAGAATTATAATAAGCACTTCGTGCTTATTAGAAAGTCTAAAATGCTTATTTGGCTCACATGGACCCTAAAGTATTTTTAAAAACCAAACCGAACCCTTAACGGGCTTGATAGCCCATTACCATGACCAACGAAAACCCATAAGCCACAAATAAGCTTGGACAGCTTATTTGCGAGCTTAAACAGCTTATAGGACTTATAATAACTTTAGAAAAGCTAATGGACCTTAGAGGAGTGAGTCCAAAAGCTTAAAGGGCCTTATCGAACTCTTAATGGACTCAAAAGCCCATTAACGAGCTTACTAGCTTATTGAATAAGCCATACAGTGAAAATAGATTAATTATAATCATAAGTGCTTAATAAGATAAGAAAATAAGCTGAATCATGTAATGAAGCCCCGATGGACCTTTAAAAACATTTCGGGATAAGGTTGATAGGCTAACGAGCCCAACAAGCTAGAATAAGCTCAAATAAGCTCACCCGAGCTTATTTTTTAGCCAAACAGTCTCACATAAGCTTATATAAGCCAAATTAGTGCTTATGTGCTTTTGGAATCTTAAATGGACCATTCATTAGCTTAATGGATTTTTACGAGTCCAATAAGGCCCAATAAGCCAAATTAAGCCCATCCGAGCTTATTTATAAGCTGACCTAACTTATATGGCTTATTGGAGTCCATTAAAACCAAATGCCACTTGCTAGAACTTAATTGGACTTAAAATTTGACTTTTTCAAGTTAAGGGACTAAAAGTGCAAACTTGTAAACTTGGGGGTTAAAACTGTCAAAACTGTTTTCTATAAATTCTAAGGGCTGTCTTGACATTTCTAAAACTTAAGGGGCTGTTTGAAACATATAAGAACTTAAAGTGTAAATTGTTGTAAAGCTAAAGGACTAAAGGTGTAATTATGGAAACCTAGGGGTTTAAAGTGTAAATGTTATATTTTCATAAACATAGGGACTGTTTTTGTAATATAGAAAACCTAAGGGTATTTCATGAACAAAGGTGATTTTAATAACCACTTAACATACCGGACGAGTTATATATTTACCGGATATTATACGAGTTAAACCACGACTTAATAAATATGAATATTTATTAATAACGTTTATACATATATTTGAACGTGTGTAATCGTATACCTTCCCAAGAGCCATCAAGCACGACAAATACATTAAACATGTGCACCACCACACAAGTGATAAC
This sequence comes from Tanacetum coccineum, assembly GCA_026074375.1. Lineage (NCBI taxonomy): Eukaryota > Viridiplantae > Streptophyta > Magnoliopsida > Asterales > Asteraceae > Tanacetum > Tanacetum coccineum. The sequence continues at coordinate 17,440 of BQNB010121325.1, forward strand.
AATATATATAAACTAGCAATTTATTGTAGTTTATGCATTGAGGTTTGTTAGCATTAGCCTAAACTGGTAGACTAAGACTGGCCGTATTTACTTAGGTATTTGACTGTGTGATTCATTTGCCATACTTGGATATATTTATCATTCACAGAGAACTACCTGCTAAGGTGAGTTCATAGCCCATTGCTTTACAATTCTTTAAATGATTTACATCTTTGGGGTGAGAACATGCTTTGTTTTATAAATTAGATGCAAGTGTGCATTTTATACAATGATTACGTGTTTGCCTAAGTAGTGATAACCCGCTGAGCCCATTATCATGAACTATCAATTACTAGATTGTGAGTGTGAGTGTTATAAATAGATCTATTTGGGATTGTCATCCCCGTTTGGGTGAGTAACGCTCACTGTGCCAGTTTTCCGGACAACAAACGTATACCATGTCGGATTTGTGATGTTGCGGGTTAGAACATCATTCACGGGCATTATTGGCAATTTATTGCATTCATACATGTCGAGCTTCAGTGTCATGAGCTTAGGAAAACGTAATTACTTTTTATGATGTTTGCATCTGTTGCTTAATCATACACATGGAAATCTTGCGGTCCTTCAATTGATTTACATAAACCTATGAATTCACCAACTTTATGTTGACATTTTAAGCATGTTTTTCTCAGGTCAATAAGGCACGAGGTGCCAAGATACATTAGGGGTCACTCTTTGGAGAGTCAGTACTAAAGATTTGGGGCGTATTACATTTTGAACTTTGTTTTTAAAACCGGAATCTTTACTTATATTGTTGAACAATTTGAAGCCATGAGCTTATGTAATGAACAAGTATTTTGTTAATCCAATGTATCTTTTTTAAACAACACGTTTAGTGGCCGTTCTCAGATCTTGTGCTATTGATCTATGAAGTAATGCCCTCGGATACTCAATATTCCGCTGCTACCCAGATTTGGGGGTGTTACAGATTGGTATCTATAGCCAAGGTTATAGAGAACCAGGTTAAAAGTTTTTGTTTGGACTATAACCATTTTCAAACACTTTATTCACAAACGGGGTTTGCACGGGACATACATACATTACTTGTTTGCATCTAATATATGTGCTTACATGACATTCACTATTTTAGCATTAGTAGTTACTAAGTGCTTACATGATTGATATACGCGTATATAAATTATACTACGTATATTACTATAAGAGTCTTATAAGTAATACTTATATAAGTTATTTTTGCTTTTTGCAGCAGTCATGTCTTCTGCATCATCCGATGTCACATACACTTCCGTCTATACCGATTAAGAGCCAGCCAAAGTCTTCTAGGGAGCCGATGATGAGGAGATAACTGATGGAGACATTCCACGAGTCATCATATACGGATACGATGGACTCCCTATGCGGCCAGTAGCCTCACCATCACCGGATTACATACCAGGCCCAGAGGATCCACAGACACCACCAGTACCACAGGACGAGGATGAGCGTGAGGCTATGTTCATACAACCACATGATCCTGACTATGTGTCAAAGCCTATATACCCTAAGTATATACCGTTGGAGGATGAGCATGTGTTTCCAGTTGAGGAGTAGCCATTACCTCCCGTTGATTCGCCTACTGCTGAGTCACCAGGGTATGTTACTGAGTCAAATCCCGAGGAGGATCCAGAGGAGTATGAGGATGACGAGACAAAGGATGGTTCGGTTGACTATCCCATGGATGGGGGAGATGATGGAGATGATGATGACGGCAATTCATCTGGGGATGACGCTGATGATGAGGATGAGGAGGAGGAGGAGCACTTAGCTTCGGCCGACTCTGTTGTTGTTGTACCTACTGTTGAGCTTGTTTCTCCATCTAAGGGAACAGAGCCTGTTATACCACCACCCTCCACTGACATTTCTACCACTAGAGCTAGGATCACTATCCGAATTTAGGCTTCCATATCCCTTCCACCAGAGGCAGAGGTTGAGAGACTTCTAGACATGCCTACTCCATCACCATCACCACCTATCTCACTATCACCACCCTCTGCAGGGGAGCGCCTTGCTAGGTGCATGACCCTATCTGCACTTACATCACCACCACCAGTGCCATCACCATTACTACTATCATCTGGGTGTTCGACCTAAATCCAGACACTCAAGATGGCCTCCACTCAAGCCTTTGTTGATGCGGTTACTGCCGCATTACCATCACCCACACTACCACCACTACCACCATCTCTATATATACCACCACCTGTTGACTGTAGGGATGATATTCCGGAGTCCGAGCAGCCACCTCGTAAGAGGTTGTGTTTGTCCACTCTAGGCTCTAGGTATGAGGTCAGGGAGAGTTCTACTGCTAGACCTATCAGGGGTTGGGGGATAGATTATGGGTTTGTCAGCACCGTAGATGCTAAAGCGAGACGACAGGGGATTAGTGAGGTTGTGTATAGTATTAGGGATACTTGGGTGGATCCGGCAGAGGCAGTTCCTGAGATAGCACCTACGACCTTAGGAGAGGTCAGTACTAGGGTTGCAGAGCTTGCTGAGCTCCATGAGCGTGATATACAGGACTTGTATGCTTTACTAGAGGATGCTCAGGATGGTAGGACTCACATATTACAGTGGGTCGCCATGGACTCGCAGCGGGTAAACTTACTTATGGGGGATAGGATGACTCTCTAGGAGACGGTATGGATGGTGGAGGAGGAGGCTTATGCTTCCCGAGAGGCTTGGGCTCACTCGATAGGATTAAGTCAGGCGACCCATCAGGAGCTTCAGACCCATCGTGATCATGTGTATGCACACGAGACCCATATCCAGGCACATCAGACACAACTACAGCTGCAGGGTACTCTCATTCAGATACAACGTCAGGTACATGAGACTCGCTTTTAGATGCAGCAGGCTGAGATAGCAGCGCTTTGAGAGACTGACCATAGGCATCAGGCACAGATGGTAGAGACTCTCCATGTGATGAGAGACATGAGGCGAGAGATGGGCGACTTGCAGACCGAGTTGCTAGCACTGCGAGGACAGCGGAGAGCTAGAC
>BQNB010121326.1:0-15669 GCA_026074375.1 Tanacetum coccineum
ATATCCGGCACATATCATAATGTATCAATACGTCGCAAGTGCCAACAACAATCCAATTCTTATTCATCACTTTTTTTTCTTCTTCTTTTTCTTTTTCTTTTAATTTTTTTCACTTTTTTGATATTTTTTTTATCTCACCCTTCTCATTCGAACAACTAACAATTCCCCCACACTTAATATAAGTGTACACAAAAAAAAATACAAAACACGAAGCGTGCACTTTTCATCTTCGATCGAATGGTACAACCCTCATAACAAAGCGCGAGCAAACTACGAGAAAAAAATCAACCAATCATACCGAGCAACTAGCAACCAACCATAGGGACTTTCGACAAGGGGTAAGGTTAAGCTAAAGGTTATATATTTTTTGGTTTTTTTATTTTAGTGGATGAGAAAAAATGAATAGAATTGTTAGTGGGTTAAACTAGAGGTATCCAGCACTAAAGATGAGTGCTAACATAATGGTTTTATTTGGGTGGTTAGCTAATCAGTGTAATTAGCTGAAAGAATAAATAATTAAATGGAATGACCATTTTGGTTAAATCCTAAGTTGCCTTTTTATCACTTAAAAATACCTATATCACGCGAATGCACTACTACAAAAAAGCCATAGAAACTGGTCAAAATAGCCCATAAAAAGTGGTTTTGGAACCACTCTCCGAGGGGGGGGGGTATCTCCATGATCGAAACATATGAAAACCGGTTATGCAACCAGTCTCTATTAGAAGAATCGACACCGGTTCTCTCCCTAAGAATTGGTCTCCATATTAAAATAAACACACATGTTTTATTGAAAATGGACACTGGTTCTCCCGCAACATGTCTTTATAAAAACATCCAACCTGTCTTTATATAGAGTAAAAAGATATGTTTTTATCTCAAAACCTGTCTTTTTTTTAATCTATTTTTAAAAAAAATTGGAATTCTTTAATAAATTCCAAAACTTACAAATTTAACCCACCAAAATAAAGAAATATAAATACAGCAAATATATATAAACTGATTTAGATGGACCAAAAATGTCAAAATCAACAAATTAAAGTAAATAAAGACAACTTCAATTCAGCTTAACATAAAGCAAATACAAAATTCAAATCAAATTAAATCACTAGAATTCAACAAATAACCATAAAGAAAAACACTAGAATTCAACATAATTATCTAGGACTAATCTCGCCACAACGTAAACCATGCGCCAATGATCGCGTTCAACTCTCTGTTCTCCAACGGACGCTCATTAGTCCAAGGTACCTACAAGTAATTTAATGAAATAAAAACATCAGTAATCTATTTTTTATACTTGATTTGCAGAAACTGTTATTAAAAGTGGTCTTTCATGGAAATTGTATCAGCATACAATGTGGGTATTTGAACATTCTAATACAGATTATTGAAATGTTATTTAGGTCTTCTATCTCTCTAGCCATATCCATGTAGTTGCATATCCAATACTCTCACAGCAACATTAAACTAACAGATTTCAACATCAGCAAGCCCAAGACTACACCATCATTAGTAACTTATATATACCTGATATGTATCTTCATAACGAAGCACAAACTAACCCAACACCAACTCGTCTATGAGTTCCATTTACTACAACAATTAACTTAAGCATACACCTTTCCTTTTAGTTATGCGAATAACATGTTCCATTATCGCTATGCAGAAATAATCACCCTGCAGAATCAGTCACAACATCATTTAGCAATTTCTTATTAACATTACATCCATTAAATCTAGGGACCTAATCAATTTCATAAACAAAAAAGAAAAGAAATAAGTAACATATAATTTTATTTAAACAAAAGTGGGTTCGGTAGCACTAACATTGGTGACACATGAGATGACCAAGTCATGCACGCACGGTTTTAAAAAAACTATAAATATGTATTTCTATCGATTAAAAAATGAACAATTTAACGTGTCCTAAATAATAAATAGCAAGGGGTTTAGAAATGAACTGATTTATTTAGTTGTATTCCATATTACTTTTTGAATACATCGCATATCAATGTTTATATATGACGTATTGCTTTTAGGTACAGAAAGAAACACATAGTAAATATGTACACAACTTTGTCTCAAGTAACACCGCTAAGACAAAATAATGCATTTTCAAAACTTTATGACCATTGATACAATCCAAACACAACTTCCTTGCTGTGTCTGCACACGAACCTATTATGTTTCATGCTTTCTTATACACATAACGGGACTCATCAAATTATTATTTCAGTGTGTTGCTGCTATTGGAGGACATATCATGAAATGGAAGCCTAAGAACTAAGAACACATAAAAATCTAACCTTTTTTTCACCATTTGACGACATCCTTAGATCTTAAAAAGTAGTTATCATCAACTATCACCTGAGTAAAAGATAGTTTAGTACTCAAATTACCAAAATGTTACTAAGAAAAAACATGTTTAAGGAAAGTAGTTACCTCTTTTCTTGATATATTGAAGTATTAAGTGACATCTAGTAGAATTATATTGAAGGTTGTGTATATTGATAATGAAAGTGTAAAGAATTACATCGATGATCAAAAGGTATAGTCGCGAAAGATCATACTCTGGCTTACAAGTGGGCAACTGTTCTCCATCTTATGATGGCGCACTTAGGAGCCCAAGTCGCAGTCCTCTTAATGGGTCAAGTAGCCGGAGTCATAGTCTTGTAAGGGATGGAGAGTAGGATTCGTAGTCGTAGCTGAAACAAAGTACTGATCCACGTGATTACAATAGAGATTTGTCTGTACATAAAATAGATGCTTGATTATAAATGCTTATGCTTTTATCCAAATTCAAGGAGGAAATCAGCAAGCAATTGACTCATGTCCTACTTGTAATGCTTGAACATACCGTGATTGCTGTCAACATCTCCATCTTCGTGAACTTGACTTGAAAAGCACACCAAAAATGAATTTATCCTGCAGTTGCATCACACTTTATTCTTTTTTTAAGTTTTCACCATAGATGTGTTTAATCTTGATACACAAACTACACGATTCTATTAATATTATAAAATTCCTATTAAAATAAAAAAAACATGAGATAGATACATTATAATTAGACGTGGTAATGTAGACCCGTTTAATTACGAATGGGTTAATATAGGTTATGTCTTATATTTAGTGTGCCAACGGGAAAAACAATTATAGCTAATATGTAATCAATTTTACACGGTTAAAGATTCACCTCGAAAATGGGTCGTTTCTTCTGATGATGTATACTTTAACGGGTCACACAACCATACTATTAAAAGTTGCGCGAGGCGTATATTTAGAGCATAAATCATTATTAATCATTCTACTCAAAATTATATTATGGTTGAACTATCATAATTGTGTTATGAAGTAAAGAAATGTACTTAATTCATTGCAAAACTGAGACGAACATGATGAGGATGAGTTGTGGCTTTGTTCGGTTGTTTGAGCATCCAAATTTTGTTTTTGTGCACTTAAATTACTTGTATAATCGACAAAGCACCTAATCATCCAACTGCAAATAATCAAAAACTACATAAAAATTTAGTAATCTAAATAACTATATTGAACGATTATAACTAAACTTATCTATCTACTTTATAATTTTAGGCAAAGTTAGCAAACAATTTTACCAAACATCTGATAAATAAGTGATTCGTACATACCATAAACGACATGAGATAAGCTGAGTGTTACCAAAAAACACATCTAAATCATCAATGAAAGCACAAAAACATAAACACGTACCTAAAAAATCCCTAAATCTATTATCCATTACTTGCTGATATAAATTGAAAACATACATTTAATTAACAAACTTGAAATAAATATTTAGATGGTCATATGGGTCAACGATTGCTGGTGGTCGGATGGTGGTAGAAGGAACGAAGAGGATTATGATTAGTCGGGTCGTGGTGGCTGGAAGGGATGTTAGGGATGGAGATGAATTTGAGGTGCGTTATAGTGGTTGTGTTGTTATAAATTTAGAACAAAAGTTGCACAATTAACCCCCACGTTTGACCCTTTAAGTTTATAAAAAATCAGACCTGTTTTTTAGAAGTTTTTTTTCACACTTTCGACACATAGTTTTTGTTGAGTTTTTCAGTATACAAGTTTTTTTGTCAATTTTGACCGAATGTGATTCAATTTTGACTTTTTATTGACCAATCACATCGCACGATTTTGCCTACGTAGCAAAATCAAGCGTTCTGATTGGTCCAATTTTTTAATTCATAAGATTCAATTTAATAGAAAACTCCGAAATGATGTAATTCTTTTATTATATAAAAGATGTACTTCAAATATACGGTAGATGAATGTACAAAATGATACATCATCCAAATAGCACGAACATGAAAGTTTTAGCAAATTACTTTATTTTGGCAATTGTGATTTTATTGTGATTTCTTTTTTTCTTTTTTGCATTTGCGAAATTGTGATGGCTATGCTTATGTTAAGAGCATTTATAGTGATTTATAATAATTATTTGCTCATTATTTCTGGAATTTAGGTGTGAAAGGGGTGTAGAGTCGTTTAGGGATGGAAGTTCAAAATAGAGAGTAATCACACCGGTTGTATCTTAAAAAACAGTGTCTATAACATAAATACAAAGAGACATGTTGTTACTTACACACCGATGTCTTTAATTGTGTTAAAAGACTGGTTTTCACCCGCATAACCAGTTTTTATGCGTTTTGTATTATAAAAACCTGTTTTTTCAACAAAACCAATCCCAATTCGTTCCATTCCCCCTAGTTTTTGATCATAGGAATAGGGTTTTACATAACCGGTCTCTATTTGGGGGTGTTTATAGCCTTTTGTGTAGTAGTGACGTGATCTCACTGCGGTCTCGTAATGATTTGAAGCACAAGTTCTTGAATCAATAAATCACCGGCACACTCATATAATTTTAAACCGATACCAATGCTCCAGAAAAGGCAAGAAACTACAAATACACAGCCGTAAGGACGGATAAGACACTTGCAATTGCATTCAAACCTTAACTCGAGAAAGCTAAAGGCAAAGGTTATCTTAGGTATCAAAGATGGATACCTGAATTCCTTAAGATCTAAACCTTACATTTTTTTGAGTGATTGGTATAAATGCGCAAGTAATGTCATAGATCCCGAGTCAGATCTGCATTATCAATCATGACACATCTCTGGTTAAAAAAACTTTACTTATTAACTATGTTTTATTCTAATATATTAACCTAAGTGGCAAAAGAAATTAAAAAGAAATTAGATTTTTAGATTACCAAGGCGAACAAAAAGTTTAAAATTTTAATAATGAGTCTAAGTTTTCAATTCATTTCCCTCCCACACTTAAGTTTGGCAATATGCGTAATTAGAAAATAACATAAAGGTAGGATAACGGGAGAAATAAATATAAGAGAAATGAGACTTCCCGGGGCTCATAAGTGCTCGGTTGAATTCTAGAAGATATGGCGCAAAACAGAACGCCTAAGCATATGAACTCAACAATATATAATATTATACTCCAAATATATCACATTCCTAAGTGATAAGTTATCACCATCATCCAAATTCTACCTATTTATTTAATCTGCAAAATAGACACAAGTACAAAACCGTAAAATACTAAAGCGCACTTTCGTAGGCAACACGATTGCATTTAGCGTATGCAACAAGCCTTTAAACCCCTCGGTTCCCCGAGTGGACGAGTTATAGTCTCGTGAGGGTTTACACGAACACACCCACAAAGTGCAAAACTTTTTTTATATATTTTTAGTTTTTTTAGGTTTATTATTAGTGGGAATGATAAACTTGATTTAAGAATTCTTTGACATATTGACCAAGTGGGAAAGAACCCACGTTTTAAAGCTTGAGGTATGATATTTTTTGTATGTACCATGGAATGGAATTTCTTTTGTTTTGCCATATAATATCCCCTTTTCGATGTCTTAATAGGTTTATCTTTTTTGATTTTATTGTTAACGATGTGAAGAATACTAGATTATCTAAACTCACAAACAAATGTATAAAGAACTAGAGAGAGAAATGAGAGATGAACACTTCTAGAGAGAAAGAAAAAGGAGAATATTAGATTAGTAAAATTGAGAAAAGTAAACAATCAACTCTCTTCAAGGTGTGGATAGGGGTATAAATACCTCACAATGGTCGGCTGTGGAGAGGCCTTGTGGGCTTTTCATGGGCTTTGGCCCGTTTACCTTATTAAGGTTCCAAATATTACTATACGAGCTATCTAATGATACAATGGAAGTGACCAACACTTTTCGTGATTCTAACAATCTCCCTCTAAGGGAGGTCACTCCATTTTACAAAAACTTAAACCTAGCATACTATGCTTTGTCTTGTGCTCACAGACTTGTTTTCTTTACTTCATCTTGTGAACATGATGTAGTGATCTTTGACTTTAGGCTTGAGCTTGTTCCATATAGCTTGACTTGAGGTTAACTGAGCTTCTTACGAATCATCAAAACGAAGCCATAACCCCTTATCATCCATCTTGAGGACAATTATCGCCGTCTTGCGTACTTGTGACTTTGACCAACATGCTCATACTTTTCTAAGATTGAAATCTTAATAAGACATCTTTCTTGATTCTTTTAACTTTAACACTTTCAATCCTTCCAGAAGACGTGCGTAATTAGAGTAGCGAATGTAGTGAAACATTACTTGACTTTTATGATGTCTTTATGTATTGTCGAATGAGTATTGAGCATGTGGCTAATGAAATCTTTGACTGTCTTGATCCAAATATCTGCGACCATGACGATTACTGTATGAAATGGTTAGTGCTAAGTCAACAGTAAGGAACCTAAGTAGCTTGTCACTTCGTCGAATACGGTTGCAATAACCACGGTTCCCCGTTGACCATATAAATATTGCATGTGATCAGGTAGAATTCTAAAGAATCTCCTTGACAGGGTTTCACAGCTGTACTAGCCGTTCTCTTTACCGGGGTGTCTCAAAGCAGACAACACTGTAAAGCAGTGAATTCGGGGGGGGGGTAAGTTACTATCTACCGCTTAAGCCACAATTCGTGTTCAAGACTTTCCCTATGTCCAGAACCTCTATTGAGGCTTCCCATAGGACATAGAAATTAGATAATTGTTTAGAAAATCAGATCGGTGTGTCAAGATGCTGACGGTTTTTATGACACACCAATAGTTTTATCTTTTTCAAAATTCATTCGTCAATTCATAAGCTGGACGGAATCGATATCAAGTATCATAAGTTTGATCCATGTAGGATCTCACAAGTCTCCTACCAAGAGCTTGTTTTATGTTGGCTCAAGCAGGATTTCCATCTTCACCGTGACAACTTAAGTGTCTCTCACCTCCTCCTTCCGTTTTCTAGCAAAAACTTAAGGATATTGCTAGGATTCATGACATATATTTCTGTTTTTCACATTGTGTGAATTAGCAAGCATATTTTGGATAATTTTCCTGATGAGATTTATGGATGATCTTTTTTGGCTCTAGACTCAATAGTGCACTTTGGTTTTAGTAGTCAGAGGCTGAAGCAGACTGCTACCTTTTCAATATCAACTAACTCGGAGTGAGAAAGTTGATAGAAATGCATGTAATCTCCGTGAGAAATGAAATAGAAATCTTTTGAGAGATTTGGAGTGGCTAGAGAGGGTCGTGCATTACATCACTATAAAATGGGTCCACAAGATGTCAGTCCTTCAATTCACAATCGTCTTTGTGATTCTTGACACAGATGTATTGACGCCGGTTTCTTTCTGACTAGTTTAAGGAGGGCTAGAATTTCATGATTTTCTTCTTTGACCCTTTAATTTTAACTTTTTCTATTTTAATTCTTAACTCAATTCAGTGCTTACCGAGACTTCAAAACTAGTACCTAATGTAGTTTGTTCTAGCACTAGCTTCCATCTCAGTCGATCACTTTTCCCTTATTCCTCACTTTACTCCTTTTTAATATCATACCTATGGACATTCTACACTAACTATGGATATGTCCCTGGGTAGATCCCTTCAGTTCTGCTGGATCGTGAACGAATACCTATACCTAACCACCTTATAACTCCAAATAATTAAATACATGGTTGGTCTTTTGGTATCATTCACAGCCGTAAAACCATTTTTATGCTCCCCCTCAACATGTGCATCGATAATCGAAAATGTTTAGCACATAAGGGGAGAATCTTGCACTTGAGTCCTTTTTTTACATCTTTAGCCATATATTTTAATCATGTTTTCTCCCCTTATAAAAAATGTCAAATCTCTTGGTATTTTAGATATCAATTGATTCAAAACATCATGGTTTCAAGGAAAAATGTAAAATTATTAACAAGTCGATTATCAGAACATTTTAATGCTCCCTCTCAATTTATGAGCGAATAATATGGTATTTGAGTGCGTTAATTTGAATTTTTTTGAATTTACTAAGAAATTCTTGAAAATTCGCACTCAAATACTATATATATGCCTAATTCTAGTCTTACACTACGTATGTACATATTCATAAATTAGTAATATATGAGAAATTGACTTGATATAGAGAAGGACACAATATGACAAAGTCAGATTGTCCATTCAAGCAGCCTGAAGTCATTTCCGTATTCTCTCCCTCCAATAAACTTCTCTAAATTCCTCATCAATCTCCTCTCAAACATTTGCTGATCGATCGCCTTGATCTTTTTGCGAGACCTTTTTTTGTCCAAGTTACTCCATCTTCTCTTTGTCAAGTAATCCATACTCAGGCTAGAAGCAATATCATGAAGAACCCGTTGAACAAATGTGAGTGTGCCATCACAGAACTTGTAGAGTTCATCCGAGCGTATCAACCTGTTTCTCTTGAGCTTATCTTAATAGATGATACCTTGAGGGTTTTTGTATGCAGTGCATGGTGTCAGTTTGGAGATGCCAAATCTGAAAGTCTCAGGCTTGGTGATATTAAGTTTCTTCTGGTAGCTTTCGACTCCTAGTTGAAGGTCTTCTACCCCCGCTTAAGAATAACAATGCGTCTGGTGAACATCCGTAATTCAAAATTCAGGTCGAAGATGACATCTTTCTCTAAATTGGAGAGTTTCTTTTGGACCAAGAGAAGCTGCAAATCTTCAATATTACGCATATTAAGTCTTAGGAAGTCGCCTTCCTTGAACTTGTATAACTTTTGATCTTCTTTTCAAACAATAATCTCCTCCAAATAGCCATAAACATACCACTTCATTACTTTAACATGGGTTACTACAATGATTCTTTTTCTGGAGAACACATCATGCTTGGACTCCCTGTTGCTTACGTAGCCATAGAACTTTTGTCGTTTAGGACCCTAGTGTGAGATACCCCACATAGTAAATTTGTCATAAGCTACCTTTACTAGACTCCATAATGTTGGAACCATGTATTCGATGCCTTCAATATTATCATATTTAGCAGCCTTGGTTTTTGTTGTAAAAGTTGTGTACTTCATGCTAGAACTTCCACCTTTTAGATATTCAAGGTTGTTTTTGAAGAAGTAGTCAACAGGAACTACTTGATGACCTTGAGCTTCAATCAACGGCAGCGGCTTGCTAAGGTCAAATGGATATTCATGGCCGTCAGGGTTGTTCTAATCAAGTTGATCAGTTATAGCTTTATAACACTCTTCAAGTGATATTTAAGTTCCACGAAGCTTTTGCAAGTGTCTTTAAGAAGGTTAAAAGCTGGTCCTATCAGAATCTCTTGTGTTAGATTATCAATCTTCAGATTGTGCAAGACATATGCTGAGAAGTCAATAGGAGTGCTCATCAGCTCATCAAATGTGAGAGGATGCTTCTCTATCTGAGCAATTCTGCTTATCCATTTTTGAGGCGGTCTAGAATCAATAGATTTTGTAGCATTCCAATCAGGGTCAGGAGTTGGAGGTCTCTCAGGTTTCTTGAACCAATCATCCATTGGAGTTGCCTCGATATTGGGTTGATCCTCAGTGTCACCTCCTTTATCTTATGGCATTTCGGTGTCTGCAGTCTCAAATCCTCTGCTTGCATAGACTTGCCAGATGATTTCGGCTGAGACTTGGTGCCTTTGGATGAGCTTGTCTTAGATTCTTTTGATTTAGAGCCTTTTGGTGGTTCAGCGTCCTTGCTCATCTTCTGTTTCTTTAACCCTTGGATTGATCCAGCTGGAGGGTCTTTGTCTTTGTCTTTATCTTCACGGTCTCTCTTTAAGGAATATACATTTCCATATGACGAGAAGAGATATTTGTCAAGATTGTAAGATTTGACCAGTCCATCATAGAGTTCTTTGTGTTCTGGAGTAGCTTGATACAATTTACTATTCTCTATCTTATCAAGAAGAATCTTCTTCAATTCAAACTCTGTAAGTGACGTTGATGCCTCATATGTAGACTTAGGTTAAGAAGAAGATTTAGCCACGATGACATTCTTAAGTGATTCATTGACAGTGCTCTAGATCACAAGAGTGGCAAAGTCTGATACCTCCTTAGGTAGCATCTGATGCAGTTAGCTTTTGACTTCATCCTTTATGATGTCTTTTACTTATTTCTCAACCACATCTATGTATAGCTTCCTCTCTTCTTGAGCTTTCTTTTCAAATTCTTTAGTGTATGACTGGAGAGCTATTCTAGTAGCATATCCAATTCTTATACTCAGAACGTCATCTACTATTGTTGAAATTTGAGATTTGATAGACTCGAGGAGTTGTGTAGAATAGTCAGCTTGTTTGAATTGAGACAACTCCTGTTACAAGGTAGAAACTCTTTGATCAAATCCAAACAGGGAAGAAAAATCAGGAAGTGCAGGAATTAAGGTTGTAGTTGGAACGGTTGTTGGTGCAGGAGATGGTGTCATCAGTTGTGGAAGAGGGGTGATCATTGATATAGTTAGAGGAACGGTTGTAGTATGTGCGGTAGAAGTTTCTGGGATAGCCGTCTCAGGTACAGTGAAAAAAGAGGGTGCTTGAGTGCTTGATTCTTCTTGACGATTCTTGACATTCATCATAGAAGCAACTTCATCGACCATTGGTGGAACGTTATCCAAGATGAGAAATTTACTAGCAAAGTCGGATGAAACATAAGAGCTTTGTTTTGAACTTTCAGTCTTCTGTGAAGTAGTGAGTGTCACATGTGCATCTTCTATTACTTGCTCATATGACTTTTCTTGAGAAACATTCTGATCAGCATCAGTCATCTCTTCATCACCTTTCCTTTCTTTTTCATACTCTGCTCCTAATGATCTCACGTCTACATCCTTATACAGATCATCATCCTCTTCTTCATACACATTTTCATTATCATCATTAGATTCATACTCTTCATCGTGTTCTTCTTCGTCATAGTCTTTTAAAGTAAAGGAAGGATTCTCATCATCATCATCTGAATCAGTCCGTTCACTATCATGTGCATCGTTACCATCATCATCTTCATTTTCACTGTCATCATCATTAGCATTGTCATCATCATTGTCATCATCATTGATATCATCACTTTCATCTTCACTATCTCCCCATGACTCGTTATCACTATCGGATTCATATGTGGGTACATTGGGAACCCCTGGTTTAGTACCGGTTCCTTCATCTGTACGAGTTGTCTTGTCTTTGAACTCATCAGGAACCTTTGGTTGGGAACCAACTCCATCACTTGAGCCACTTGCATGAAGCATATGAGAATCCTTCTTGCTTTTCTATAGTGTCTTTTACCTGAGCAGCTTCATATAATGTTGCATCAAAAAGCAACTCCATGCCTTTGCCTTTGTCACCTTTAGCAGGTGCTTTCTTCTTTGATATAGACACACCAGGAGTATCTCTGATTATGACACCGGCTGTTGACGCATGAGTAGACTTCTTGGCAGGTCTCTTAACTCGTTTAGCCTTCTTGACAGGTTCTGCTTCTAGGATAGGAGACAGTTTTCTTAAGGGTGAAGCAACTTTCTTAAATTTCCTTGCTTTCTTGGGTTTAACCTTTCAAGTGGAAAAGTTATAATAAGTCTTGTATGCTTTAGAATCTTTGATGTTTTGATTAATCATCTCATCAGGAATAAGTGCTCCATACTTCTGAGTATCATCAGTTTTGGACACAAACTTCAAAGTACCTAATGGAGAATCATCACGGACAGTGTGAAGATTAATTATGTTCCTCAAAGAGATGGTTTTATCTTTGGAGATGAAGTGATCGATGATAAATTTGGTGAATCTAGGGGATTGAGATTCTTAGTTTTCGTAAATGCTTACTTCATAGCATTGCGTGAGGACACGGCAATACCTTAGTATGGGGGATTTTGGTATGTGCTTAAATACACATACCTTTTACCTTTAAAAACAAGCTAAAATAATCAAAAACGGACTGAAAATGCCAAAGATATGCTTGTTTTGCTAATTGTATTGTGCAGGAACGGATAACCAAGAAAAGGACGAAAAACAAAGCCAAAACGACAAAACCGGACTCGGAATGGAAAAGACTGTGAAAGACAAAGCCAAATCAAAGCCGGAAAATCAATCAAGTCAAAAAGTCAACAGAAAAGTCAACTGGTCGAAGTCAAAGTCAACACAAGTCAACCCCGGGGCCAAAGTCAAAGAAATATAAGTTTAGGGGCTGAAATTGCCAAACCCTAAACTTATTTATAAAGAAGAAAAGAGGAAAAGAAAAGAGAAGGGCTTATTTTGCAATTTGCCCAAAGTAACAAGTGGGGGGGCAGTTCTGCCAACACCCCAAACTTGTATACACCAAGGACGAAATTTGCAAAGAGTTATATAACTCTTGGGGACTTGTTTTGCCAAGTCCCCAAAAGTTATATAACCGCAGGGACGAATTGTGCAAGTACACATATAACCTCAAGGGACCATTTTTGCCAATTCGCTCAAACACACACTCTGTTATATCCCCCAACTTCTTTTCCCGCCCTTTTTTCCCCCCAAAACACAACTCACGGGTTGTTAAACCCGTTTTTACCCCAAAGACCTTCATCCCCTCCATGGATAATCAACTCCCCCCTCCTCCACTACCTTTCCCAGCTACATATGTGCCAACTTGGCAATCCCACACCCCCCAAGACCAAATTCGACGGCCAAGATTGATTTTAAAGATTGAAGGGTCAAGATTAAAGGCTATGACACTCTCACAAAACAAACACACCTGTGTTTGTGTGTCTACAAACAAGCACAGCAAAGAGAAAGAAGAAAAAAAGACCTAGCTTTAGTTTTCGGCTATAAATAGCCTTGTAAGCCATTATGGCAAGTATTGTAACTTATTTAAGTTTTAATTCTGTTTTTAATTAAGTATTTGTTGTAGTTTAAAGTGTTTTCAAGTTAACTTCTTTTATGCAATTGTAATTTTCAGTTTTTAATGAAAAATTAAGCCGTTTTTACTTCATAAGCTCTCAATAAGCTAATTTGAGCTTATTCCTGTTAATAAGCTCAAATTCAGTTTAATACCTATTAAAAAGCTCTCAAATACTGTCTCATGTGATTTTAGTTCATAAATGTTCATTGGATTTTGATTTTGGAAGCTATTGGAGAAATAAGCTCATAAAAGCTTATTGAGCTTATTGCTCAGGGAATAGAGGCAAGGGCCATTAGGACAGGTTTGTTTAGGCCACTCACTCAGAAAGAGTGGCCTTGGTTCTGAGACAACAAAAATCCAAGGTCTCAATTTTCTATTTTTCATTTAGCTTATCTTTTAGCTTAAGGAATTAGCTTATTTGCCTTTTATCTTTACAAATGCATTAGTTTAGAGTTGTTATTTGGCTGTTGTGAGTTTTTTATTGCATAATTTTGTTCTATATTAGCTTATTTCTTAAAAATTGTCATAATAGTGTAATAAGCTAGCTGAGAAACTAGCTTATTTGTCTTAATAAGCTAGGCTTTTTAGTTTTGAAATAGGTTAAATAAGTCAAAATAAGTAGGAGTGGATAAAAAGTTTTTAAAGTTTTAGTCTAAAAATGGATTTTAAACTCACTTTGGGTTGACAGTTTTTAGATAAAGGGGTGTTTGGCACAAGACCAAAACGGGTCAAAAAGGGTTTTGGCATGGGTTATGGTCACTTGGTCAATTTAAGCACAAGATTTAAGTCACTTTTAAGCTGTTTTTAAAACATTTTTAGTTGGAAAATTGTTTTCCAAGGTTTTCTAAAACCTATTTTGAAACTGTGAAGTTTTTAAGAATCCCACAAGTGCTTATTTGATTAAGCACTTGTGGTTTGAGTTTAAGTATTCTAAAAGGTGTGTTTTGTGTGTTAAAAGGGGCTGTCAAAAGCCTTTGGTCCTTTTGACTTTGGTGAGTCAAAACCATCAAGTCTTTGTGTCACAGTTTCAATAAGCCCAAAACACCTTTTTCTCAGTCAAAAATAAGCAAGTAAAAGTGATTTTCCAAAGCTCAAAATTGGTGCATAAGCTATTTAGCTATAGAACTCAATCTGTTTAAGCTTATTTGTACTTTTAGAGCTTATTTAACAGCTTAAAATAAGCTGTCAAATAAGCCCTTGGGCTTTATCATAAAGCTCCCCTGGTGCAAAGGGGGACCTTTAAGCTCATCTTTCTCAGCCACTAAAAGCAATTAAGCCCAAGTTTTTGGCTTATTTTAAGAGCTTATAGGCTCTTCTATAAGCCTCTTCAGTTTAAGCTTTTGAAAAGCTTATTGCCTATTTTTAAGCCCAATCTTGCCATTTGGTTGTTTTGCATCCCTTAGGCTGTAGGATTGCTTATCTTTTGACTTTGGCATATTGAGCTTATTTCATAAGCTCATTTGTGTTCCCTACAGCTCATTTGGTTTGAGCAATAAGCTGTGTTTGCTCATGTTTCTTTTTCCTTGGCTGAATTTGTGTAAAAAGCCCAAGTCTTAAGCATTTTAGCCCTTTTTAGCTTGTTCTAAGTTTCCTGCCTTCATAAGCTATTCACAGCTTATTTGGCCTTAAGCTTTAAGCTTTTTAAGCTTATTTAGTTTAGTTTAAGTCCTCTTGGCTTATTTTGCCTTTGTATTAGCTTAATTCGACCTTAAGTCCAAAATAGACTTAGCTTTTTAGCCCTTTAAAGCTTCTTAAGCTGCTGTCAACATTAAGCTTATTTATAGCTTATTCTTTTTGACAAAAATCAAAAGTGTCTTCATTAATGTTGTTTAAATTAAGCTGTTCTATAAGTTTTTAGTTTTGAGTTTTTGCTAAAAATCACTTTTTAATAAGCTAAAAAAATAAGCCAAGCGTAGGGTCTGTTTTGTCTCTTTTCCATAGTGTAGGGTTACCCGTTTTCACACAAGTGTAAATTTAATAAAGTTAACCCGCCTACCCTTTAGTTTAGAATGTTACACTTTCTACCCTAGAGTTTCTAAAAAAAAATAAAAGGGGAAGATACTTGGTCCGGGTGAGCAAGACTCGAACCCGGGACCAAGCAATACATCCCCTTTAACTCCCACACACACTACCACTGCGCCCTTTTCGTTATAGACTCAAGGGCAACATTATTTATACACGTTTTGTGTATTATAAGCTAATAAGCTGTGAAGCTTATTTCGGGGCTTATTGCATAAGCTGGTGGGTGTTTGTTATTTTTCGTAGGACCCTTATATAGTCTAGTATTTTGTATAAATTTTTCAGAATTTTTAGTAAACATTTAGTATTTTTTATAATTTAATTTAGTTAAAAGTTTAATTAATTCATAATAAATATAAAAATTATCAAAAAAATATTTTGCTTTTTTAGAAAATTTTCTTTTATCATCTAGTTTGTAGGAAAAATATAAAAT